>JAWWES010000115.1:6824362-6857724 GCA_035583135.1 Lophotriccus pileatus
CCCTCCCCCAAAACCAGGCAAGGGAAAAAAGGAACAATTTTTAACCTTGTAGCAGCACAAAGCAAAACCATGACAGATACTGTCAGTGAAGGTTAAGCATCACTGCTCTGGGCCACGTTTTTTAGGAGGAAGTACAAGTTTCAAGTGGAATTCAGAGCATGTGGGTGTGTGGGGGGTTGTTTTTTATCTCTTGTGGCATTAGCAAGGCACTTCGGGAAGGTGGTATTTATTCCCTACACTTTGCTTCACTTGAGAACAACAAGGCATTTTTATTTTAATCAGTGGGTAGAATAAATGTTTAACCTTGTTGGAATTGTAACTACACTGAAGCCAATATCCCATTGCTGTGCAATTCAGTGTATGATGGGAGATTTCACAGTTGACTAGTGCTTTACACTTTGTTTCAAATTACTTTGGCTGTATTGTGTTGCCACCCTAAAAAACCAACTTTCTTGCTATATATTGCTAAGTAGAAGATGAAATATTCCACATTAGGGAGCTCATGTACACTTTGAAAGCTCTTTCAATTAACATTTCTCTGTACAACACTTGTTTCTTGGAACAGCAGTTCTGGATATGGTGTAGAGTGTGTTTTAAGGAGCATGATGAGCTCAGAAACAGCTGCATACATGTGTCTAAACAGCTGTCTATGCAACAGACATTGTGTATACGCTCTCATAGGTAGATTTTATAATTGCCAAACTACCTGCTTTAGTGTACTTCCCACTTGCATTTGCATTGTGTATGCTTTCTCTTACCCAAGGAGAATGCTAATTACCAGGGCAGTGAGATCTTTTCCCTTCCAGTGTTGTGCTGGTGTCTTTCTGCTGTTTCCCCTACTATATTCAGCTTCAAGCCGTAATTTTCCACATGGGCATTCAAAATTCCCTGACAGACAGAAAAGCTCCATCACACAGAACAGTAAGCAGCACAGCTATGATGCAGTTTGCTTCCCAGAGTCTCTGAGTATTGCTTGCTATGTTTTTTGTTTTTTTTTTTTTACAAGACTGCTAGAGAATCTATTTATCCATGATGTGGTCCCCTGCAAGCCTACTCTTTTATAAATACTGGGAAAACGAGCCCAAAACCTTGACTTGTAATAAAAAATTGTACTGACTGCTGCAGAAAAATTATATTCTTGCACACATGCAGGTCTCCTGCAGAATGGCAGGATGGTAAATCCTTCAGCAAGGTACTCTTAGGGAAGCTCTGTTCCTCCTCAGCCGTACAAGTGTTAATGCATTTGCACTAAAACTTCAATGCTAATACATATCAAACAACTCAGTATACTTGACATCTGGTTTTTCTTCAGTGGAATCTTAAGACCTATTGGTGCAAACCTCTGCTCACATGACTTAAATAATTACAGAGTATGTCTATATTCAGCTGACATTTTTAACACAATTACATGGCAGGTATTTTTCCGGTGATATCGGTGTAGCAGAGTGTGAAGTGAAACATTGTGTGAAATCATGTGTTTCAGAGAAACAGCAGTGACACGGTTTGTCTTGCATCTCAGCCACCTTTGGGTAACTGACCCCTGATGAGTGCAGCTGTGAGCTGAGTCCAGATGTGCATCTCGTACAGAGAAGCACCTGAGTTGTAGCTGGTGAGTTGCTGTGCTGATCAGACAAGAGACCCCCGTCAGCCAGCACAACTGTGAGCACACTCAGGGCACCTTTTCTGACGGCTGAGCAAGCCCTGTTGTCAAAAGAAGCAGTGTATCTCAGTCCGCTACTTGCCTTGGTTTCACTGGCCTGTGTGAGGTTCATCGTGTGCCCCGGTGCCAGCACTGACTTAACCAGGGATCACCGATCACCCAGTGCACTTTGGTGAATGAAGAAGAGCTCCCTGTTATTTCAGTTCTCTACCTGCTTTGTGTCACTGTGTCATAGCAGAGTCACTGTTTCTTGCATTAGATGCTTCTTTTGGGTTCCTTTATTAACCATCTTCCACCAGCTGCCTCTCTTGTGTCAGTTGAATGCAACTGGAAATTACTCCTCAGGAACTGCATATAGTTTTCTGTTGCTGCTGAATTTTTTCACTCCAGGAAAATGTAAATGCATGTCCCTTGCTTGGGAGGAATTGAGAAACATATGATATTTTCTTCAAGACAATGTTTTGTTTATGCATTTTAAAAATTTCTCATTATCCCCTGATGCTAATTAAATACTCCAACACAGTCCATGAAGGGTACAGTGCATAGATGCAGCTTTGTTTCTCAGGGTAGCAGAAAGGTTAAAGGCTTTTCACAGTACTTACTTTCACTGTCTTTCCTAGAGTTACTTCTTAAGTGGACAGCAAATAAGGTTTTCTCTGGCTGAATGAGTTCAATAAGGCAAGGTAGGTTATTTAGCAGAAGATTCATGGCTTTTCTGTTTAGACTTCAATGTAGCTGATCCAAATGAGGGCACTTTCTTTCCCGGTTACGAGTTACCCACAAAAATTAACAAGGTAGCAACTTAGCTTGCTTGTCCAATCACTACATGACTGTAGTTATTAAAAAAACCCCAGAGAGACAAGGAGAGATAAAAAAAAAAAAAGAGAAAAGCTCAAGAATGGCAACACAACAAGCTTGTTGGTAGAATGCAGCCATCTCTGCTTCCAAACAGGCCGGATTTACCCTGGTAATGGGAATCAACCTAGCATGAGTGAATTCATTTTGACTACTAAAACACATTTTTGACAAGATGATTATATGGGATCAGTTGCAAGATTATACTGCTCATTTCACAGCTGAAGGACAAGTGGATGTATTGAGTTAACCCTACCTCAGGCATGCTGGGCTGTGCATCTTATTTGTTTCCCTTTCATTGTCATAAGGCTGAAGGACTGTGATCAGTATGTTGTCAATAGCTGGCCTCAACCCACATGGCCATAATGAAGCACAGTTATTTACATGTCCGCTGTGATTCAGAAAGCATTTGCAGCACCAGTAATAATACTGGACTTCAGAACAAGTATGGAATAAATGCTTAGTGCCTTTTTTTCTTTTCTTTCCCTTTTCTTCTTTCCCTCTTCTTCCTTCCTTCTTCTCCTTCCCTTGAAACATCTTTATATTCCATACTATCTGGTGCTGATAATTCCCACGTAGCAAGTGCTTGATGCATGGTGGAGATACCCTGTCATACTGAGTGCAGAGATAGCCTCCAGTACAGTTCCACAGTTTAAAAATGTGACAAGAAGAGCATCATTTATAGATCGATAAACATATTGGCAAATTTATAAACTTCATACATGGAAGTTATTCCACTTTAACAGTCATGTTGATTAAGCAGTGGGGCCCGAGGTTGATTTTAGCACACAGGAACAGTTTGCAAACTGTTACATCTTGATATATGCACAAACATGCCAGGGTAGATCTTTTTTCTGAGAAAATACGAAAACACATAATGAGTATTTGTGGTGATGTGCATTTGGTTCTTTTCATGGTTATCTTCAAAATGAAACCATTAAAACTGGCAAATGAGAATATTAAGCTTGCGATGAGCCTTTTAGCATCCATAGAGAAGGGAGCATGTTTTAAATGAATAAAAACCTGTCTAGCACTTTGGCTGTGCTAACAAAAAATGATACAGGCCATTTTTTTTTTACCGGGATGAGTTGATTTACAGAAAACATTAGGCATCTCAGTTAAACTGACAAATTACAACACTTACCCCTGCAGCTACTGAAGTGATTTTCTGGATTGACATTTGCTTGTTACTGTTACAGCCTTCCCATTATAATCTGTTATCATCATCCTCTGCTAGATCATATTAAAGGTTGATTATTTAGTACCTATGTTTTGTTAATGGGCTTTTCATGGAGAGGTGGCATTACCTGATTGTAAGTTAGGCATTTTTAGTAAGATACAGCACTGAATGGAGCACAGTAAAAGAGGCAGATAAAGGTACTAGCATCTCCATAGCATTTGGGAGTTCCTGAAATGGATTTCTGTTAGTTTTGTGTCACAAAATCCTTGTTGCACTGTTATTCATTGAAGAACATTATGCGGGGCCAGGAGTTGGACTCGTATGATCCTTTTGAGTCCCTTCCAACCCACGATATTCTCTGATTCTGTGAACTACTTGTGTTCATTTTTCAGATAGTGCACAGACAAATCAGGCACAGAGTAAGAGAAAGTCACAATAGAGTGAATGTTTCTCCTCTGAATCCCCCAAGCACAAAAGGCTGAGCATTTGCACTGGAGTGTCTAACAACAGGGAATTCATTGCACTTTTTCTGTACATTGAGGAAAGAGGGAGACTTATGTTCTTACCAGTTGCTTTCTATGGAATAAATACAAAATGTAATGGGAATGTCAGTGTGTATCTCTAGTTCCTATCTTAGTTGTCCGCCACACTCTCCTCCTCACAGCACATTTATTTCATATGAAATATATCAAAATAATTCTGCCAGGTCTTATTGGGCCTTCTCTGGAAAATTATGGCCACGGTGAGTGCAAGAACTTGCACAGCACAGAGCTTGTTTTGCCAGCCAGTTTGCAGGGCAGGGTTACAATTTCCACCAATAAGGTGGTCAAGTCCTGGAAAGAGTTGCAGAACCTCAGTAAGTTTAAAGGCCTCTTAAAGCTTTCCTAGACTGTCACTGTGGGTAATATCTGTGCAAGGACATACCAAAAGCAGTAGAGTTCAGATGGAGTCTATGTGATGGTAGTAGAAAGGGGTTTTTGGACTATGGAGGCACAGTGATTCAGCTTAGGAAGTGAGTGATGGAGTAGATGTGTCTTATCAGCAACATGCAGAGAGGAAAAAAGGAAGTTTTCACGTTCATCTGTGGCTTGGCTGATGCTGGTCCCTGAGTCAGTGTTAAAGCTGGTGGTCACGTTTCTAAAGGCTTCACCATGTCTTTCAAACCATGCAGGGCTTTACACACACCCTCATTCCTCCAAGCTTACCAGGCTGGCACTCACTGTGGCACCTGCTGTGAGGAGTAAAGCTGTACTTTCAATCTCCTGAGCTGGAGGGTACCAGAGGCAGTGGTTGCTCACTTCCAGGATTTGCTGTGCTTGAGGGGTTGGGATCCTGGTAATGGGTGGTGAGATATGATCAGCAGGCACTGCAAAATGCAGAGGGTGACAGTAAAATTCTCACTTGCTGGAGCAGCTCTTCAGGAACCAGACACAGTCTGTCCTGGTTTTGTGGTAAGGTGTGCTTTGTTGCCAAGATTTTTGCTGTGCCAGTGGAGAATGTCCAAGTTGGAGACCCGTGTCTGTGGGTGGGTAGAACTTCACCACACACCTGTCCATGACATACAAGCAGGTCATACAACCATCCCTTTTTCTGTCCTGTGGAGGCACAGCTCAGGGCTAACGTGTGCCTTTTTGTGCCAGTGTCCTTTTCAGTATGCTGGAGGAGCACTCACTGCAGTAACATGGGCCAGTGTCACTCATTACTTTACCTGTTTTATCTTTTGTGAAATTGAGCCTTTAGCCAGAATTGCCTGAGCTGCTGCTCCAGCAGTCGGTTAACTGTGAGGCTCCTCGAGCTCATTTCTCTCAAGTAATTTGATTCCCACGTGCTGCCTGAGATTGCTTTCTCGCTGAAAGGAAAGTGGGAAAGGGGGGCGTGGATGGGAGCGGACCAGAAATGTTGTAGCAGGCAAATGTAGCTTAGAGATAAAAGCAATGCAAAAACATGTTTTAAAAGATCCCATCTCACTTTATCTTCCTGTAACCCGGTCCTATAAACCAAAATGCTTTTCTGGTCAAGAATCAGAGACACAGGGTCTTTTGTGCTGGTGCAGGGTATGGAACAGGAGGCTAAATTCCATCCTGCTTCTGCATAGAGACAGTAAGATAATCCTTTCCTTAAGATTAGCAGAAATGTGTGTAAAATGCTAATTAGATTGTTATTTTTGAGGGGTAACTGATCATAAAAGGCTCTTATGGATTTCAGCATGTTTTCTGAAACCATACGCAGAATTCAAGGCCCTTTATTTTGGTTGCAGAACTGTTTCCTTTACATTGTGGTGACTTAGGAGTAATTGAACACTAGTTTTCTAGATAAGCTTCTATTTAAGACTGGCTAGTATGGTAGCCATTTTCTGAATAGTGTACAATTTATGCAGAGGTTCTATACAATTGCCAGGGCTTTATCACAGTTTTGGGCAAATACCCTGCTGCAAGGGAGTGAAAAACAAGCCTGAAAAGTTAATCTTGCTGGAGGGAGAATTGTTCTGAAAATAAACCATTCAGTGCATAAACAATGGTATATCAGTTGTCTGAAATATGCGTTTGTCCCTCTGCATGGTGCTCATTGTATGTCCAGGCTGAGCTGCCGCACTCAAGGTACGGAGTTTCTGTGTGAGAAAGTCCCAGTTTGTTAGGTAGGATATTACTAATATGAGCAGACAGTCTGCTTAGAGCTCTCTTATTTTGTATGATGAAAATGAGGCTGTTGGAAGTCCCTGCTTTGGGTTTTGTTAATGGCCATTAGTTTGTGTCATGAGACATATGCCTCGATGATATCAGCAGCATTATTAAATGTCACAAAAACATATTTTCCCAGCAGCAGTGGAAGTATATCCACAGTAACATTTGTAGGGTCCCAGCTAATTTTGCATCGTGGGCTTTGTAAAAATGCTTTTAAGAATGTAAAATATGCTTCACTGAGAAATGTGTGCAAAGGAAGCACATGCTAAATGTTGGTATTACACAAAGATTGACTGTTTTACTCGCTGTTCTTGCTGGATGGTTGCCATCTATCACTTCAAACAGTAGCATGCTGCTGGACCAAATCCTTGTGGAGACCAAATCCTTTTGGGATGTCACTCAGTGGAGGGACTTTGTTTGGTTTTGTTTTTTTCTACTTTTGCAATGCACAAGTTCTAAAAAGAGCTTGAAGAGGATATGAGGCAAAAAGCTGGACAGTTGTAATTTTTGCAGTGTCTACATTTCCGTTTATGGTGAGGAGGTGATGTGTGATGTAAAAAAGGCTTTGTCTACACAGCTGTACACCAAACTTCATGACTTTTTCTTTCTAGCCCTGTTGGTTACTTGTCCACTGTGCCTGCAGCTCCACCTCTTCAAATCCTGTTCTATTAATTTAACCTACTGAGAGAGATTCATAGACCTTATAGGTTTTTATTTTTAAATCCTCACATAAATGATTTGCTGCCCTCAAGTTAGGAATTTAAAGGAAAATTAAATTAAGGCTGCCTAAGTAATGAAAACATCTTTGGGTTTGATAGATAGAGACCATCAAAGCAAAAAGTCTGTATCCCTGGAAAGATTTCTGATATTGTTTAATGCTGGGGGGAGTTACTATTGCTAGTATATCATGCAACATCAGGCCTTACATTCATACCCTTGTGCTTCATGAAATCCTTAATTTCTAAAGTTGTTTGTTACGATTTAGGTCATAAATTGAGAGATTTCCAACTCAAACATTTCTATCTTTATAAGGCCTATGGCATTGGGGTCATAGTGTGCTATAGTTTCGTTGACAGATGGATTAAAGAAAGAAAGCCTTAAGAAAGCCCTTACGCCTTAAGGAACATCTAAATTTTTCTTGCCTGCCATGAAATGTAAGCCTAGTATTTGTTACTGTGATATATGTCTTATATGGTTGCCTGCCTAGTATGACACATATATAGCTCTCTATTGTTTCTTCCTCTCTTGAGTGGTGGAGGTTTTCTAACAAGAATTAAATAAATAAATAAATGAAAATAAATCAAATTAAACATCACTGGGCCTATTTTCAATTTATATAGCTGGGGAAAAAAGTAATTGATGTTACCTAAAACCTTTACAAAAATCTGTGGAGGGAGTTAACCAACTGTAGTTCCAAAACCTTTCAAAAAACAGGAAGGAAAAAAGTCCAGATTTTTGTTTTCTTATATATTGAAAAATGTCTGCCTTTTATTTATCTCTCATTTCTTCTCTCTTTAGGTTTTCCAAATGAGCCTGCTGCTGTCATTGCCCTTAACACTATTAAGGAATGGTTAAGCAAGAATCACAATGAGGTATGGAATAAAATACTTTTTTAAAAATTTTTTTTCCAAATTTCTGTTTAAGATTATGGTCTTTGACTCCGAAACTGTGAAAAGAGTAAACACAGGTTTGAGCCTCGAAGCCTTTTATTATTTAGTCTTAAGACCAGTGTAGTCAGGTCAGGACAATATAGCCGGGGGAAGATTGTTGTATCTAAAAGCTACAGTGGAGTTGAAGGGAAATACCTTCTTTTGAAACCATACTGTGCATTTCCTGTGCATTGTAATCTTTTCTGGCAAAGCAACAGACTATTCTCTTCCTAAGCTGTTTCTGGGTGTCAGAAATTTTGGGTAATAATGAGGAGATTCTTGGAAAGGAAATGTTGTAGGTAGAAACAGCCACCAAAGGTCAGTGGTGTTCCAGGGGCCACTTTACAGTAAAGAGCTGTAGGATGGTATTTTCTATTTGCATTAATTTTTTGTTTGCTTACACTTAAGTGTTTGTTTTCCCTGAAACACTCACTAAATACATGAATTTTTAACAAGACTGGTCGTCTTCCAGTGGCAACTTTGGATAGTGATTATTTGTACAAGACAAAAAATTGCTTTCAGCAGAATGGTCTCCACCTCTCCCCTTTCTGGTTTTTGTCTTTCTGTGGTTTGAGTTCTTAGCAGGCTGATAGTTCCTGGTGTTGGATTGGAGAAGTGCAGCAAAGTAGTGACAAAATAAATGAAATAATCATGTCTTAAACTGTCAATCTGCCTGTTTCCTCACGATGACAGCCAGCAGATTTCAGACAGCTACAGCTGTTCAGTATTTTGTCTGAAAACATGGAACAAAGCATCCAGTAGAGAAGCACTGCATACAGGAACATAATTAGTAGTATTTTCCCCCTAGCAATGTATTCAGGAGGCCTTTTTTTCCCCAAGAATCGGATATGTTGAGGGTATGAATTGAGCAGGTTTATGCAGTTTGTTTTGGGATTTGCCAGCTTTGAAGTGAAAGGAAATAATATATTATTTGAATGTGGTACATTGAGGTTTTCAAACCTGGGGGTGCACTAAGGGGTGCATACATCTTTGGACACTGGTTCTTTATAGCACTGAGTACTTGGTTGCTGTAGCTTTCATTGCTGCCACAGTGGCTTCCTGTGACTTAGAGATCTGAGCAGTGAGGCAGGAGTTTTGGATGGGCAGGCTTTGTTAGCACTATCAGTGCCCAAGTGTCATGGTCTTAGCCCTAGACTTAGATTTTTTGGCATCTTGTCTGTTAATTTGTAATTTTAACCTTGAAGTGTGAGGCTACAACCTCTAAGTTTGCGCTGCTTTACAATCTTATAATTTCTCTTAGTTATTGCATTTTTACCACATAATTTAAAAAAACAAGCTAAAAACAGTTTTCTTTTTTCCTCTGGAAATAAGCATTTTTTCCTCAATAGCTGAGTCTCTGTTTTATATATACCTCCTGCCTTGCTCTCTACAAACTCCAATTTAACCAGTATTATTTTTAAATAAGCAGCGGTAGTTTACAATGTTTGGACAGTGAAAGGAGCCCAGGCTGTCCTGACTACGAAGCAATTGTTAAAAATTATCCTACTGATCTTATACCACAGCTGTTTGTTCAATTTGGACTAGTATAGCTCATAGTTGTTGTCTTAAATGTTTCCTAACACCCTGAATCCCAGCCTAACCAAGTTGGTCTCACGCTGTTTGATGCACATGTGATGCATTTGATGCAATTATTGCATATCAGTGAATAAAGATACTTAATTTTATTGAAGATAGCAGTAACTTATGCAGTAAAAGGGATCTTTGGGAAGCATACCATTGTTAGGTTGCTGTTGTTTAATCTGTGCATCAAGGTGATCATAGTTCATCTGGTTTAGAAGAACTGATTTAGCTGTATGACAGATGTCAATCTGATCCATTTTACACTGTCACAGAATCACATAATGGTTTGGGTTGGAAGGAACCTTAAAGAACATCTCATTCCAGCCCCTCTGCATGATGGGATGCCACCCACTAGACCAGATTGCTCAGAGCGATTAATTTGGATTAGATTTTGGGCTTTGAGTAGCAATATCATACATTACCCAAACTTTTCCCCAAAGTAGCTCATCATACAGCAGTGGAATAAAAAGGACTCTCTGTGTCTCAGCAATATAGCCTGCTCTTATTGCAGACAGCCATATGATAGAATCCTCTATATAAACTTCAGTCATAGAGACAGAGCAATTCTCACTACACCCACGGGATATTTAAATTCATGTGTTCCAGTCTGGGAGCACAACCTCTAACGATTGGCCACGAGGGCAGCTTTTCAGAGTGCTGCCCACATTTCACTCCTGTTATCCCTGACCAGACCTGCTCCCCTGACACTGCCTGTGCTGTCAGGATGAGTCTTTGTGTCCTGCTAACATCCTCTCTGAACAAGAGAGGCCCCCTGCACTTGGCTCTGCTGGAGTTAAACAAATCAAAGTCAGCTCCTTCCCCTTATTCCTTCTTGTGCAATCCGCCTGCCTTTGAGAGGGTTCTACTCCTTTAGTCCCAAGGGTGTCTGGGAACCAGTTCTCCCCATGGACCCAACCACTCACTAAGGTCTCAAACTCTTTGATTGTAGAATGTGAGTTGATTGAATGAATTGAAGAAGTTTTAGTGCAAGGCAGAGAGCAGAATGATAGTAGGCTCACAAGGGAGTTTGCCTCCATGGAAATGCACCTGGCAAAACCAGGTAGGTGAATAGGATAGAAAGCTGACAATTTTCTAAGCCTTTTGTTGTGCTTTACAGCAGCCGTGTCTCCTCTGCCTTCCTGCATCCCAGGAACCTTTGGCAAATTTGTGAAAGATAAGGCAATATTGTTGTTTTCTCCTCTCTGCCTTCCTGTAGTACTTCTTTCCTTTGATGCTATAATGAAGATTTTATCCACACTGATATTAATTCAAAATATAAATCAACCAGTTGCTACATTCCTTAGTCAGCCTGGGGGCCTGAAAATATCACCTAAATGACTGCTGTCTTGCAAGCTGTGTTAAGAGTCCTGAGAATTTCTCTGTCATAGTATTTACAAGACAAGTGATTTGCATTTAATAAAAGGTTTTCTTATCCAAGCCTCTGGTTGTGCTTGACCCCTCAGGTGTTTGTATAAAAACTTATTAGCATGATTAACTCTGATGTCACTCAGATGAATGTCTCATTACCATGCAAATGGAGTTAGCTCCTTTCTGAGGTTAATTGTTACAAAGCAACAGAGAGAGAGAGAGTTCTATTGTAAATTACTGAAGGTACAACCATCATAGTCCAGCAGCCTAAAAACTCAACTACATAAAGTCCGCTGGGGAAAACAGCCAGCAGTGGTTTGAACTCCGTTGTGTGTAACAGCAGCACTGTTCCATCTTGAAATGCAGCCCTTAGTCAAACTAATCTCTGGGCATGCTTTGCACCAAGGTCTGCTGACTTGCAGCCAGAGGGCAAATCTAGTTTAGAAGCTGGTAAATGGTGTTATGCTCTAAGTGTAGAAATCCCTTGGAGCAAACTCCCTGGAATGGCCACAGTCAGCAGTAGTGGTTAATTTACTGCAGACCACCTAGGCTATCTCCTTAGCAAACTGCGTTTTCACATTTCACAAAGTGCTCTAGAAGTTTAATGGAATTCTTCAGAGCACAAAATAGAATTGGAGCCTATCTTTTAGGAAATTAGACATTGGGATTCATTTAAAAATGCACATTAAGCTCTTTGAACAGGTCAGAATGTTTGTTTCTGTGGTAATTTGATCAGGTTTGAGGTGTTGCCACCTGATTTCCCATAATGTATCACAAAAAAATTGTGACACCTTTAAATACTTGAACCCCCTTATGTTTTTGAGGGTAACAGTGAGAGAGTTATCTTTGGGCTTTTTTGTGGCTGGTATCTTAGAATGTTTGCAATGATAGAAATTATCTGCTGTGCTTCTCAAAAGGGTGAAAAATAAAATTAGCTCAGTGTGTGCCTTACCTTATGTCACTGACATGAAAAGCCTCAGGACTTTTTCACTGCTCAAGAAAAGACTTTAATTTAACAGCACATTTAGTTCAAAGTATTGTTCTTTCTCTTACACAATATCTCACAACATTTATTACCCACCCCAGTAGAACAACAACCACGAGAGCGCAATGGCAATATATGTGCCATCGAAATAACTGATGCAAATTAAAAGCGCATAAATGGGAAATAAATCAACACATTCCCAATTCCTTTTCATTAGACTCACTGCTGAAGAGAGACTTTTTTTTAGTTTGCCTGAAGCACATGAGATTTAGGTCCCTGTGTTTTAGCAGGTAGTTATGTGTCATCCCTCAGACAAAAAAGATGTGTGCATTTTCAGCAAAACAGGATGAGTAAAATCCTGGTGAGGTTGGAATAAGTGGAATTCCCTTTTAAGTGCTAGGTACCGGTGCCTAGTTTGGAGAGAGGAGTTGTCATGATGGGCAGCTGCTGCTTGAGAGGACAGAGCAAAGGGAGTTGCCAGTGCTCTGTGTTGCACAAGGCAGGCTTGACTGGAAGATCAGTTCATTATTAATTTTAATTTGTTTTTAATTTCTCTTTCCCCCCTCCCTTTGGTGGTCTCAGCAATCTAATTTTGGCTCTTCATTCTTCAGAGACAATTAAACAAAGTGGCATCGTGAGATGGGGTCTTGTCTTTATCTCTCCAGAAGGATGCAGATGGAGTCAGTGTGTCTCGGAAAATGTTGTCTGATGCAGTTTCATTTAATGTAACCTCAGTTAGATTTCCCCAGGGCAGAGCAACTAACTTTCTATGTTTATTCCAGAAAGGAGTGGAGTAGCTAGCTAGCAATATTTAATTAATGAAAAGAAATTAAAAAAAAATATTAATGCAAACAGCTTCCCTTAAGATAGCATTACTTTTAGTTTTGCTTGGTTACTTTTCATGCGTACGGTTTTACAGTTGCTAACAAAACCATGTGAAATTTTGACAAAATATATGTGTTGATGCCCAAGGTGATATCTTTTACAACAAGTTTGGGCCTGCAATGACATGTATTTATTTTAAAGTATATTTATTACACAGAGATAAAGCCCTGAAAATACAGGTTTCGATTGAAGCCACTGACAGATCCTCAAGGACAGTAAGGGTGCCGATAAAAATTCAGGCGGCTATTTTGGTCGCTCTGATATGCCAGTATCAGTTGATTAACATAATCTCCTCCCCTCCCCCAGCACCGTTCTCTTGGGTAGGTTAAAAAATGATCTCCTTTCTATTTCTACATTCTAATTAGGTGGTAATCATATGCTGCTCTGATTGAAATGAAAATCAGCCATCATGCCACTGTCATCTCGCTGAAGTCGAGTTAAAAATGCTTTTCAACTGGTACAAAATTAAAATGATTTACTTGCTCTGTGTAGCTGCTCTCTCACCGGGCTCAGAGAGATTCAGTGCTGCCCCCAAAGCCCAAATCTAACTATCATCCCAACAGACAAGTCATTTTCTGAAATGATAAGCCAGCAGCCAAGGCAGAGACGCTTTCCTATATGTTTTTCAGGCTGCTGTTCAGGTAGAAGGCTGATAAAGCGAAGTGGACAAAGCCTGCCTTCATTACACATGATACTTTATTTATTAAAGTTGAAAAGGTTTTGGTATTTTTGCTACAGCTATTGAGAGAAACGCAGGAAGCATCCCTTTTGGATAGGAACATTAGAGCTTGTGATGGCTGGGAATGTCCCAGGTGACCTCTGTGACAGTTTGTGAGGTACTCACTTGTGACCCAAATAAAACTGGGAGGAAGGAGTTGGAAACGGCTTTCTACCACCCCTTCCCTCTAAAATTTGTGGAGGGTCAAGGAAATCCACTCCTATGCATAATGTAGATGTACTCAGTGAAAACATGTAAAGGTTTATCTAACTTTAGTGTACTGCATCAATAATACCTCCTGTAACTCCGTTACAGCTAATGAGTGTCACTAATACAAGGCAGGGCTCTGCATGGGTTCTTTCGTGTTTACAGCAGTTAACTACCTAATAATTGAAATTTGTCAAAGTGTTTATTAATTTTATCCTTATAATTTAATAGCAGTTATGATAACAGGAGCCGGGATAGCTTGAAAATTCTACAGGCGTGTCACTAAATTAACAGAATTGTCTCTACTTCAGGGTTGGGATTTTGTCTTGTTTCTTTGATTTTTTTTTCTCCTGAATTTTGTATGTTTGGTGGGGCCTTAATATTATAGTGAGCTGTTTGGAAAAAAAAAAAAAACAAAAACCTTTAAAATAAATAGAAACTATTGGGTTTTTCTTTCCTATTGCTTTTTGCATAACACACACACACACACAAAAGATCAGAATAACACCCCTTTATTTCAGTACTGGCTTTCATCCAGAAATCTCATAATTTCAACTGGCTTGTCAAATCAGCCCAATGCAGAAGGTGTCCAGGCTTCATTTTGGAAAGGTTCAGTTATTGTTGTTACCCTTCTGGAGACTTTAAATCATCTCATGTTCCTCGCCCTGTGTGTGGGTAGGAATAAGTAGACATATAAGTGAAGAATAGCAATCCATGTAACTCAGGTGAGATGCATGGATAAAATGAGTAATGGAGAAACTGCTGTTAGAACCTTTGTTTTGCATCTGAGCTTTTCACACTGTAAGTCTGTTGTGATTTATGTTTTGCTATACTTTGAGCTATAGTAGCGGATTACAGCTGGATCTTAGCATGAATTGCGCTGAGATGGGCTAAGAGGAAGGAGAGGCTGGAGAAGGTTTGTCTTCTGCTATGTGGAGGTTTGCAAGGAGGCTTCTCTCGTGGAGGCTGTTTTGGGAGGCTCACAGCATAAGCTGCCTGCCCAAGGAGAGGTTTGGCTGGCAGTCACCAGCAGAAATACACCAAGTGGGACGGTCAGGTACCAGCTGCCGACCCAGCCATAATCCCCAAGGAGAGAGAAGCCACTCTGCTGGCATGGGCAGCAGCCCTTCCACATGAGCCAAGAGCACGTGCTTGGTTTTGCTGGCACTTCCCTGGCATCCTGCAGAGCGTGCCATGGCTTCTCTGGGTGTTCCGTGTCCAATAAACTCACATCACTGTTTTGCCTCTGGAAAGCTGCCACTTCGGTTGGATTTGAATTCAGTTCTGTCACCTACAATTTTCCCCGAAGCAGAATGTCCAGCGTGGCATGTGAGGATGAAATAGTACTAAAATATAAAAAATACATGAGGTGAGTCTCATACTGAAGCAACCACTGGATCACCCTACAAATGACCAACTGCTGGAATATTAAGTTTTATTCTGTTTTACCATCTGAGGTTTAGCTGGCCAACTCCTACCATTGTCTCCAACCACATTACCATCAACAGTAGGTCACAGTCAAATCTGTACAGAAGGAAACCCACACGGATCCTTATAGCCAGAGTGCATTCCCTGTGAGGAACGAAATGAGTTTATTGCTGCTAGAGTTCAGCATCTTGACATATAGTTTGAGATATATGATTCTGACATTTAATAGGTTAGATGATATTGGCCACATACTTCATAGGTTCGGTATCGTACTGTATTCCTGGGAAGGTGAAAAATGGGTCTATCTATTATATATGAAATGACAGAACAGATGAGAAGAGCACTTTTGTTGTGGGGAGCATTGACAATGAGGACCTGCAGAAACATAGGAATTGACTGGCAGGCTTCCAAGATAAAATACCTGATAATTAATACAGAACAACTTAAATTCAAATGTGAGCACAGTTTAAGGGTGCATGTCGCCTTCCCACTTAGGCTTCAGGGCAAATTATGTGATATGTTCATCCATTTGGGATTAATGAAAAAAATGGAAAATAAATTAGTTGAGCTATGAAATTCTTCCATAGGAATAAACAATGCTTCCTGGGAAGAGCTTTGAACAAACACCACACAAAGACCTACTCAGGTTTTCGCTTTTCTTCTAACCTGATCTCTCATGAGGTAACCGAGTGAAGGTTAACTTTTACCAGCATAGGCTGTTTAGAGCTACTAAATTTAAATGGAATTAATTTATTGAAGCCTTATTTTATTTTTTCTTATGTAAAAAAAATGTAAAGGATGAATATGCTTTGGGACTACTAAGATAACTGGGAAACAATCAGTGGTTACATGATAAATACTGGCTGAGGGTAAACGCAGAATTAAGTAGCTTTAAAGGCAGTGTAATTTTACAGTTGAAATGGAAGTCACCGTGGCACAGAGCACAGCTTTGACTTACAGATATGCTCTGTAAATAATCAAGTCAGTGTTGCCCACGTCTCTCTGCTTTTCTGTCTTCATCCTGATTCAGGAGTACATTTTCAGATTGAATTTGAGGTGCTTTTCTGAACCAGGAATATTGAACTTCTCTGAGCCAGTGTATTTGTCTTGTCTTTGCTATTAGACTTAAGACATCGCGTGGAGGACCCTGCCCTACCTAGTCTCTAGTACTGCAGGCTGAAATGCAATCCTAAGAACCAGCTGCTACATGTTCATCCCCACGATCAATGCACAATTAATCCAGGGGGATAGGTGTCTTTCTGATTTCTCCCCCTTGCAAGACACTAGGGCCTTTTGTGAGCCCATCTCCAAACATCCTGGATTTGATGTTGTGGGAGGAAGGGATTTTTCAGGTTCTGCATTCTTTTCTGACTTCTTCCATCCAGCTTTTCAATACACTTAGAAGGGCTGAGTATTTAAGGCTCAGTCCAGCTACATATTCTCAGATTGGGAGAAAGGGGTTTTGTATGTGATTTTCAGCTTCTTCTGCTGGAAACTTCACCTTTGATTTAAAGTCCCTTTGGGTTTTGTGAGCCGAAAGGTTAAAAATCCTTAGTCTTCTATTTGCATATTGATAGTCCTATCCTTTAGTTGGGATGGTGATGTATAGCTACTGTTTTCTAGATAAAATACAGTCTACCTGATTAATTTCATTAATTCTTTTCACTTTCACTTAGTTTTGCAAAAGTGTGTGTCAAAAGTGTGTGGCTGTGTGTAGAAGCAGCCTTTGAACTTGCACTGCTGTGTGCTGTTCTGAAGTGAATGCTGAAACCTTGCCCTAATGTGAAACAAACTTATCACACAGCACTTTGTCTCCCCTGAATTCAATCCTGATGCCTGTTGGATGATAACCTCTTCCCTGTGGACATCTAAACAAACATCTCCCTTTGGGGCTGCGTGCTCATAATGTACGATCTGTGCGGTGATAACCTCCTGGCGGGAAATGTTTCAGAAGGGGCAACAGGAATGATGTGCCTTGGTCCTGCTGACTGTGTTCCCTGTTAAAATCTCTCCCTACAGACCCCATATGAAGCTCATTAATATTTACAAAGCAAATATATTTCCCTTCAGACAGTTGAGGCACCACTGCCCTTGATTTTTGTGGGATTCTATGAACACTGACACAGCTTTATATAGCATAAGTGCAATATCTCATTAATATGCACACTTGGATTTGTAGAATACCCTGGGCATTTCTTTTTCCAGTGTGACTTTTATGGGGCATATCATATGAGAATAAAATCTCATTATAACTACAGGTTGCTTATGTGTGTATGCTCCTCACCATGGGGTCTGAGTCTTCATGGGAATTTGGGAAGTGCCTGGCATGCCGTTGGTACTGAAGCCCCTATTAGCAAGGTGGAATGGTGTATATACAAAGCTGCAGTACCACAGATCATCAAAGATTCTTGTAATTCAAAGGTCTGAGTGTAAATCCAGAGGGTAAGCTTCTGTAGACTAATGCTAGTCCTCAAAGCACTCCTAAATTTTAGCAGAGATGAAGTTTTTGCAGCGAAAGAACTTTTTGCATCACGGTTGCTAAGGAGGAAGGATGAGCATTAGTATCCCTAATCACAGAATCACAGAACCTCCTGAGTTGAAAGGAATCCTCAAGGATCATGGAGTCCAACCAGGATGGCAGTGTTGGTATTTGTTACAGGAGGTAGAGGAAAAGCCTGAATTAGCTCCCATGCTGGAAGCACAAGTATTTGCAGGAAAAACAGTGGTATATTTACTAGCTGTTGTGGTGAGAGCGTGGTGTTTCAGATTCTGTGAGGCTCACTTTGAGACAGAGATGTCTTTGAGGGACAGTCCCATCACATGCAATTTATAGCCATGGCACTACAGAAATAAATCTGGCTTGTATGACGCCTCCAAATAGCAGAAGCTGAGAGGGAAATAAGTAACTGTGAAATTTTTCAGAGACTATTAAGAGAATAAAGAGTTCTTTACAGGCATATAATGCCAAGTATAAATACTGCTTCAGTGTCAGGTTGCCCAGTGAACTGGGATTTTCACCGAAATGGTCAGTAACCTGTCTTGACTGGTGATTTATGGTCACCTTCTATGTTGTGTATGTGGGAAAAAGGGATCCTGCAGTTGTCTGGCCAAAGAGGGATAGCTGTGGATAGCCCTGTGTGTTTTTTTTCCCCTTTGGCCAGGGCTGGGAGTAAAAAGGAACAGGTGGATTGACACTGTCACTTACCCAGGCAGAACCTATTGCCAGGACTTTGAAGTGCTGAGAAGATCTTTGATCCAGATTTTTAATTCCCAAATATCCCGGTTGAAAGGGAGTGCTGAAATAGACCTTGTAAGTGCCCCATTATCTAGTGGGTCTTCTGAATAGTGCTGGTGGAGAAACTTGAGTTTTGGATGTGCTGCATATCCAAAGCAGTCGCATGGAGTAAAAACGAACTGCCGAGATCTGGCAGGTTCCAGAACGCCTTGCTCTCCCCTCCTTTGTACCTTCTTTCCCTCTGCAGTTTTTTCCTCTCAGCTATCCCTGTTCTGCCACCTGAGTGAGTGGTGAACTTGTCCCTTTATATATGCTATTTATATATGCTTTATATGTGCTATTTATATATGCTCTATTGCCCGGGCATTTAACTGGGCACTTTGGATCAGGAGGTGGAAAACAAAGGCTGTACCTCTGCTCTGGGTCTATCTCATGTGCTGCAGCTGCTGTTTTGAGGTAGGGATTTCAAGTCCAGCTGCTCCTTATTGACCCTGTGGGGAAGTGGCAGGTTGAATCAATTATTTGAGATACACATTCTCAGTTGGCAGGATTCTCCAGGGCCTTATAATGGCACAAATGATGTTACTTGCTAGTGCAAAAAGAAAGTTACAATTGGGTATAGCAATTAATATGCAATTAGGAAGGCATTCTTTTTTTTTTCTCAAGTATTTTTTTCAGCTATTTTTAGATTTGAATTGACTGAATAGTTGAAGAATTCCTTTCGGAAAGGAGAAGGGGAGTAGGTTTTTTTTTCTGCATTAGCTTTGATTTTTCCTCCTGCAGGGACAGCAAGAAGCACAGACAGCTGTTATTTAAAACAAAATTGAACATGAAATGTTATCAAACCATTTACTCTCTCTGAACTGTAACGCAGCAGTTCTGTGTTTTAATGATGTATTGTTGCTTATTATGCACTGCATTGCTGCTCAAACTTAAATTTGTTTAGGAAAGTAATGAGATTTAAATGCAATTGGAGTGTGTCTCTGAAAGGAGCCTATATCTAAGGTATTTTAGTAATTTCCTTGCTGTCCAAGGTAATGACACTGCCCAGCAGGATGCAAGGAGGAAGGGGTTGAAGGGTGCTGGGCTGTGGATGTGTTGAGATGTCAACATTATCCGAGATGACAATGTCTGGGAGCAAAAGAGCAGAGCAATCACAACCCCCCTTCAGCCCGTGGCCCCACTGCCAGCACGGGTGTCAGTTTGTGCCAGGGCCTGGGGCGGTTTTTGTGATAGTGACACGTGTGGCTTTGGAGCTGGATTGACACACTCAGGGCCACCAAGCAGCCCCAGCTGCCATCCCCGCTCAGACACGTGTCACCTGTGCTGGCTTTGACCTCGTGATGTACAAGCAATAAAGGCTTCGTATTTTACAACAGTCTCCAGAGCTGTCATGTCCCAGTTTTCAGCTAGATTAATTAGCACCCATGTGAGTAATTCCATATGCAGCCATTGAGAACTGTTAACTTTCTTCCAGATTATTTTCTTCTAAATGCTCTAGAAAGTGATTTGGGAGAAAATACTCTGTGGTTAAATGAAAACATCTATGAATGTGAAGCCATATTTTATAAAGCTTTATCAAATGAAAATATATGACAAGTAAAAGGTTTTGTTGGCTGGGTGGCCTCTGTGGGCTTTTGCTAAAAAAGGTCAAATTGGTTCTGTGAACTTAAAACCACAACTGTACTAATTAATGTGATAGGAGAATGTTAGGAAACGCAATATAATTATTCATAGAACTGGGTCATAATTTCTTTTTCAGTTAGTCTTTGAGCATGTTGCCACACCGCAGTGCTTTCCATTAATAATGAAGACATTTTGGAGAAATAGTATTAGCAGCTGGTTGACTGTAGTTAATTGACATATTATTGTATTCCAGCACATTCTGTCAGGGACTGCTGTGAATGGCTTAAAGGCTTCTAGGGAGAAATAAAGCAGAGATAACCAAGGAGAAGTTGTTTAACTTACCCGTTCTCAGGCTTTGTATACCCTGATTCTAGGAGGCAAATTACTAAAATACACACAGAATTTTTATTTAGAAAATAATAATATAATGGGCTTAATAAATTTTGTCTGTGAGAATATCACATCACCTCTTGTAGGAGCAGGGCAAGGCAGCAAAGCTCCGCAGCATTTTAAAACCTGAGTGACGAAACGACATAAATCTATTTGCTTATGGACTTGATCCAGACTTCTTTGTCAAAAATTGGAGTAATGAATTGACAAGGAGTTAAAGGAATGAACACTGTATGTAATGAGGCATGCTAATTACTCCCTTCTCCACCCCCACCCCCAAGGTTAACAGAACTTCAAATAAAGGCATCTTTGTTTTCAGAGTGAGGACTAGAGAAGAGAGGCAGAGCGAAGCCGTGGAAGGGACTTAGCCAGTCCTTCACCTCCAGGTCACAGATTCCAATCCAGACCATTCTGTACACGCCCGAGATCTTTCCATCCTCTGCGCTAGTCTGGCCCCTGTAGAATGAAATGGAGAACGTGGCTTTGGTCCTGATCACATGACATGACTCTAGTTGTACTGATGGACATTATGTGTTCAAAGAGTCTTACTCTGCAGTCACAGCACCCAGGTGGAGTTCGCTTTTCATTCCAGAGTACCTGGGATTAGGCAAGAAATAGAAAACGGCAGCCTTTGGTGTGGATAGTTTCAAATGTTCATGGGCATATGAAGGAATTTCATCTTAGATGTGCTTATTGAAGGAAATGGAAAGTGAGCACTTCAAAGGAACCGAGCTATTTGATCACGGAAGGTTTTATTGTACAGTTAATTACGTCAAATAGGCTGAACCGAGATAGAGCTCTTAGTGACTTTTTTGCCGTGAGTATAATTAGATCTACAGAGCTGTTTCCTCAGCTGGTGTCAGGCTGCTTAGCTCTATTTAAGTCAATTTGCATCAGCTCAGAAGCTGGACCCTGGTATTTATGGAACCATTGACTGTTTATTATACCGAAATAACACACAGGCAAAGGCAAGTTCTGTACCCTAAGGAAATCTAGGCCAAGATATATAAAGTAAGAAAAATGGTACTGTGCTCACTTTTAAAGTAATAGTGGGCTAATCTCAACCTACAGCAGTTCTGTTTGAATCTTACTAGGACTTAGAGCAATTGGATACAGAAGTAATTGCCTTGATGTTTTGGGGGTGGACTTGCAATTTGGAGAAAAACTTGTGCTGAGTGATTCTGGTCTTTGTAATCTGTGATCAGGATGTGAAAAATAGCAGGCATGGAAAAGTTTTGAATTTGAAAAATACAGAAACTTTCCATATGCAAGCTTCCAGATTCTGATTTTAAAAGATGACACTAAAAGTACCAACTTTCCCATGCTATCAGCATTTAAGTTTGAGGTCAGTGTTACTCTTATGTTTCCTACAGCTGAAAACACGGGGATCCCAAAAGAGTAGCACTCTGTATTAATTAAATGATTTTAATACAGTTAATCCTTCAAATTGTGCTCAAGCTGTTCACGGATATTTTTAGCTCTGTAGGGCTTGGAATGCCCAGTTTCTTGCACTTGGCTTCTATGTTCATCGTTGCCAGAAGCAGGGTTATCAGAAGTGTTAAAAATACTGTAGAAAATACCAATGTCTAATCTAGTGATTAATAAAATTACAGTCATTTACCTCAAGCTTTAAAAAGATGCTTTGTCTCACACTAATTATTTCTGTATTGTCTTTGTTTGCATCACAGGCATTTTGCTGCTCTTCATCTTAACTTATTAAATCCTTCTTGCTCATGCATGAATCTGGACAGCTGGATGCCACTAATGGGGCAGCTAGTGCTACCCAGTGGTCTATAATCAACATTCTGTTGCCACACATTAACATCACACTGCATGCCTAAAAGGACTAAAAAATTTGATTTGTGAAGCAACAGCTGATTAGAGATGATTAATAAAAAGACCAGGGGGTGCTCAGTATTGTGTAACACTGCTTCTTGTCCTTTCAGAATCCAGCCCAGAATGGCATATCAGCTATGTCAGTGTGAGCAAAAACAGATGAACCATCATCTAAATGTTTTTATCACTAATCATTTCTCAAAGGCGGTTTAAAACCAAACATGTCTAACAGCATTTAAATGAAAATAAAGGAGTAAATTGTTATAAAAACATGACAAAGAAAATATATTTTAAACAAAATATATCAACTATTTTTTCTGCAGCGTCAATGGAATACAAGATGCCATGATTAGTATGTTAACATTACTAAATGCACCTTAAATGCCTTGCTAGATACAAGAGAATTCCACACGTTGAGGTTGATTTGTAGCCTGTAGAAAGAGACAGTTCATTTTGGATGGAGAATGAGATACACTGGAAAACCTGAAGTTGCAACAGGCGCTCTTGACTGACCGCTGAAGGAAATAGTCAATGGTTTCAGTTTAACCTGTTTGTACCCTCATGATAGCTCCATTTCTTCAGTCTGCTCCATATTCATCATCTGCACTGATGTGCAGGGCTGTTTCTAGTTTGCAGGTTTGGATGGCAGTGCTTTTCTTCATTAAAAACCCAGTAACAACAAAGACCCCAAAACACACAAACCCACAAAACATCAACCCTGAAAAACCAGCCAAACAGAAAACCCCACCAAAAGCCTCTGTGAATCCAACAGTTCCTCCTCATTCTGAAGACCTCAGTATATGTCTCTGTTAATCACAGAATGGTTTGGGTTGGAAGAGACCTTAAAGATCATCCAGTCCAACCCCCCTGCCATGCCCAGGGACACACCTTCACTAGACCAGGTTGCTCAGAGCCCCATCCAACCTGGCCTTAAACCCTTCCAGGGATGGGGCAGCCACAGCTTCTCTGTGCAGCCTGTTCCAGTGACTCATCACCCTCACAGCAAAGAACTTCCTCCTAATCTCCAACTTAAACCCACTTTCTGTCAGTTTGAAGCCATTCCCCCTTGTCCTGTCACTCCAGGCCCTTGTAAACAGTCTCTCTCCAACTTTCTTGAAGGCTCCCTTCAGGTACTTGAAGGCTGTTTAGGTCACCCTGAAGCTTCTCTTTTCCAGGCTGAACAATCCCAATTCTCTCAGTCTTTCCTCATCAGAGAGGTGCTCCAGTGTTCTTCTAGTGATACAGGTCATCTGAGAGAGGAAACAATTATTTCTGTTCTTACTTCTCTTGCTGAGGTTGATTTTTGAATGGGAAACTGATTGTCTTTGCTGCCTACATTCAGCTTTTATCAGTGTTAGAAGAATCATTTGCTTGGGAAATGCCCTTTGCTGTGGGATTTTGACAGTATTCCCCTTATTTCATACTCTTGGTCACCCAGGCTAACAGTGGATGTCATCAGCAGTTTGGAAAGTGGGCAACGTGGCATTTCTGTTTCAGTAATCCCATGAGACCAGATGTGGTCTGTGCTTGCCATGAATTACTTTTGGGGGTTTTTTTTAACAGGAAAGAGAATGGGATATAGCTGTGTCTAGAAATGACCCATCTGGGAAGGGTTGAAAAACAAAACAACAAGAATTATTTTATCATACATATAAAAATATTATACCAAAAAAGAAGTATTCGTTACCTGCTTCCTTCTGTCATACTTTCACTGGTGATTGCTGAAACCATATAATTATGTTTGTATTAAAATTTGGGAAGAAATACTAGTTGCTGCACTCTGGTAACAAACCACAAAGTGATGTGCGTTACAGAGCTGTTGTTGCATTCCTGAGGTGCCCATTGGCAGTCAAACCTGATGCAATCACAGGGTACATAAATAGCCTACTAATGTAGAAACTGCTTCAGTTCGTGACTGTAGTGGACATTATTAAGATAATTATTTGATCCTTTGTGACTCGCTTTTCTATTGCGCTGTTATATACATCAATCCAATCTAACTAATATGTTTTGAGGGACAATTTTCATCTCTTCTTACAGAAAAGGCTTATTGCAAAAGGCAGCCTTATTAAAGACTTGTCACTTCAGAGATCTGGTGACAATAAATGCTTGGCTGTTCATTTACTGGCAAATCACGTCTCAGTTAAAAACAAAAGCAATGCAGAGAATGGCGTGTAAAAAAAATGGGTTGTCTAACTTTGTGATTTGGCTGATTCTATTTCTTGTCATTTTGCCTCGAGTGATATCAAGCTGTGCTTAAAAAAATGTCTGCAGGACATTTTGTTCAACCTTCACAAGTTCAGGAGATGCCTGAACATTCATAAAATGCTGTTCAAGATCCAAGTGGAAATTCATTCTTGACCCAAGTCTTTTGTTTTGTTTTGCCTCTTTGCTGATAATATTTTTGCCAGCTGATTAGTCTGCAAGAGAAATGACAGTGGCAAAGAGAAAATAGTGTAAATAATACTGAAATGTAATTATTTCTATGGCTATTCCCCCCCCCCCCCATGAACTTCTTTATCTGCGTTTTCTGAGATCAGTGATATTCAGCTGTTATTTAAAATACAGAGGATATAGATTAACTATAGTGCAGCTTTCTGTTCAGTGAGAATATGTCGGTAAAGAAGTCATGGGCTTGTTCACAGGGGAACATTGATGGTTACTTTTGATAAAGATATTTGGGGAGGGAGGCAGTAGCCTACAGTTTTGGGTGGATTTGCATGAACTCATACAAATATGTATTTTTTTTGTTGTTGTACTAAGCCTCTGGGTGATGGTTTTGAGATTTTTAGGTCTGATATTGCCAAAACACCTACAAATTTTGCAACTTTAAGGGAAAAAACCAAAAAATTACAGTTCTCTATGTACACCATATGGCAAAAAAACATTAATGTTTAAGAGAAGGCAGTGCTAGAAAATTAGATCAAAAGCTATTCTCTGAAATCCAGGATGTTAATAGCAATTTGCATCTCCAGAATGGGAAAGGAAGAACTCAAGGCCTTGTTTATTACTGCAATTTTAAGCATAATAAAAATGACAATAGGCATCCGGTTTAAGGCAGCTCTGCCAAAGTGCTCCACACGACAAGCTCCTTGTGTCAGCCGGCAGTTCTGATTCCAGGAGCAGTTTGCATTGAGAGACAAATTCAGCAAGTGAAGGCTGATGTATTTGCATATGGCAAACCAGCAGTGACTGGCAGTTATTGATAAAGATGCATCACCCTCTGGTTCTGCTCTTCCTCACCCACACGGAGGTGAACTGGGAATGCGTCGGCTCTTTATCTCTTCCACAGGGGTTGTCTCTGCTGTGCAGTGACAGCACTGCAAGACTGGGCACTCATCTCTTGTTTTGTGAAACAGTGAAGAGAGTCAATTATTTCCAATGCTTCAGAGGCTGGTCTTCTATACAGACGCTTGAGAAAGAAGAAAACGAGTACATATTGAAGGGCTCAATGGCTTTTCTTCAGTGTTTTTCTATACTTCCCTCCCGTCTCGTTTCCCTCCACAGAAGAAAAGAAACAAAGCAGCAGCTTTCTGACATTCATCACAAACATTAATTATACTATCTTCAGCTTCCAGGACTAGGAGATTATGAGGAATGTATTAACTATTCTGGCTTTTTGAAAATGGTGCATTATTAATAAGATTAACTAGAGTACAGGGTCAGCAAGTGAGAGGAAGAGCACATCAAGAGTGTTCACTTGATTTTGGAATCAATATTTTATTTCATAAAGCACTCCTAAATTACTTATGGGTAAATATATCTGGGGAGTGTGTAATGGCTACTTCTGTATCTCAAAATTTTGTTTTCTGCTCTAAGCACTGCAAAATCTTTTGGTTCTTGAATTAATAGTTATTTTGGGGAACAAACTGTGAATTGCATAGTGCAAAGTTATGAATTAGCTTATTGATTCTGTATAATTCCAATTATTTTTTGATGTAGGACAAGATACCTACAACATTTTGTAGCAGCAACACTTGCATAATAAAAGCTTTAACAAATGTGTTAGTTGTAAGTGACCTAAATGCAATCTCCCTTCTGATGAAATCCTAAATTAAGTCCTCCTGTACTGTGATTATTATGGAAGTATGCTACAGCAAACTGATAATTACTTGTCCAGGCAGATTTATAATTTAATTCTCATACTGATACTTTTAGAAGTGACACAGAAAATATTTCTAGCAGATGCCAATTTAAAATCACACCTAAAAAATGAGCCTTACCATGAAAAAGCGCGATGTTGGGTACGTCTTATTGACTAATATTGAAGATCTCTGAGAGATGTTGATAGGTAAACTATTTAAATCTAAATGTACCCAAATAAAACCCCTAATAGAACGGTAGGTTTACCAAACAGTGGAAGAAGTTGACTTTAAACTTCAACTGTGGGATAAAAAATAGGGAAAAAATAGAAAAGAATATATGAATATATGAAGTATATTATCAATAAATATATGAAATAATGGTTTTGAAAAATATATGGAGACAAAACAAAAATGATGGCAGTTTCTCACCACTGAAACATGATTACAATATCAGTGCTCCTTCCCATCTCTGTCAGTGAAGCTTGGCAGCTTTATCATACCTGAAGACTTGGCCCTACTCAGGGCAGACAATTTAACATTTCACATTTCAGGTATACAATTAGAATGAAAAATCTAAGTACCTCTTAAAATCCTGTAAGATGTTTTTCTTTTACTTCTAACAAGAGACATATTTAGGTGTCCAGGGCCATTCTTGAACAGGGTTTATGAGTTTCGTCTGATTCATTTTAACTTCCTAATGAGTTTTCCTAATCAAAAAGTCAGAGTTCAAAAGCAACATGGGTTCTATTTTAAGCTAATGAACAGCTGAGTAAATTTTAAAATGTGAATTTATAGAGCTTAGCACGTTTTCTCTGGTTTTGGTGGTGGTGGTGGTAAACATTAAGAGCATGGTTTTGAGAGAGAGCCTCTCAAATCTGGATGTAACATGGACAAATCTGCCAGCTTTACTTGTACTGTAGCTATTTCTGCTATGTTTTAGAAATTTTTGTATGCTCCCAGACAAGGCATTCAAGACCTTTTCCACTGCTAGGCTGATGTTGATGAGGATGTTGTCTACAAGTATTTTCGTCCTCCTGTACTTATATCCTATTAATGTAACAATAGGTCATAAATGGACAATACAGTGGTGTCATGAGTGAATTATTCTCTTTTAGCTACAAGTATGTCACACTATTTTTACAATTTCCCAAGGGATTACTAAAACAACCCTTGAGACCTAGAGGAAGCCGATGAAGTTTTGGGATAGTTCTCTGTCTCTTGTTTTCCTGTGTTGTTTTAGACGGATACAGCTTGTAACTCTATCTGAAAAACACACATAAAACTTACAACTGGATTGTATAGGGTGGAGGGAGTTGTGGTCTCAGTTCTTTGTTTAAAAATAGGGTGTTTTCCTGTGCTGAAAGTCTCCGTGGATCTGAGTGTGTCATGCATATGTTTTCATAATTCTGGAAGCTGTCTATTCTTGGTTTTTGAGATCACAGAATCACAGAATATGCTAAGTTAGAAGAGGCTGATCAAGATTGTGGAGTCCAACTCCTGACCCTGCACAGGACCATCCCCAAGAGTCACACCATGTGTCTGAGAGTATCATCCAAACTCTTCTTGAACTCTGTCAGGCTTGGTGATGTGACCACTTTCCTGGGAAGCCTGTTCAGTGCCCAACCACCCTCTGGGTGAAGAACCTTTTTCTAATATCCAGCCTAAACCTCCCTGACACAACTTCAGGCCATTCCCTTGGGCCATGTCACTGGTCACTATATTATTCTTAGAATATATGTGTATGTGAACATATAGAACTTCTTCTTAGAACGTATGTGCATGATGCTCCAAAGACAGGGGGTGATTTTACTAGGCATAGTGTAGTTGAAATCAGTAGCTGTTTGAGCACTACCATTTTTTTCCCACTAGTTCTTCCCCAAAACACTGACTCAGTGGCCTTTTTATTACTACTGTCCAGGTGTACACACATCTCCCTTTTCCAGCAGCTAAAGACACTTTTTGTACAGGTAGAGTGGTAGAAGGAATGGTGCTCTGTGTCTCAGACCATTCCCTGTTGCTGGGGAGGATTGTACTGAATTGCCCTGTGAAGCAAAAACTCCCTTTTTCCTGAAGACTGTGGCCACTTTAGAAGTTATTCTGAATTGAGCTATATAAGATGGGCATGCAAGCAGTTGGAGGATAATGAAATAAAAGTGTTCCTTCAGTGCCTTCTTTCACCTCTGTTTAGAAGAAAGTGTTAGGTAATCATGTCATGGGATGATTTACTTTAAAATACTGTTTCTTCCCTTGCCAGAATTTTTTTTTTTTCAGGCTTTTATCATTCACATATTGGGTGAACTAACACGAACTCTAGACGAATTTCAGTCAGAGAGAAGTCTCTTAGGCAAAGGTTCGGGTATCGTCCAGCATCAGCACTACTTTGAGTACGCCTATACTGGTTTTACTTTATGTTCATTCTCTTTTCATTTTGAAATGCTTTTATAATACTGTCGTCATCTTCCAGGATGTAAGGAGTAACATCTATATAAAAAACAGTGATTCAGTGACCCAACAAAGCTGACTAAAACTTGGGTTTATTACCAGATGTTTTGAACATTTGCCATTAAGCCCCTAAGTTCAGAATGGATGCGATGCATGCAGGTAAATATTTTACGTATGCTTATGTTACTCAAATTTTCTAGTCTTATATCAAGCATAACTCATGCACCTTGGAGCCAAAGTCTCATTAACTTTCAGGGAGAAATCTCAAAAGCTTTCCATCACAGTCGGTGTCCTGAATGCCTAAGTAACCTTTGGAAATGTAACCGGAGCTCCCGGACTGTACTTCTGACAGTTTTACTTGTGTTGGACTCGGATACCTCTCACAGAAATACAAATGCTCCTGAGCTGCCAAGACTGTGCCTCAGAGTAATTGTCACCGTATGGCCACTGTCACTTCCACTCTAAGGTTGCTTCCACCAATATCATCCGATGATGGTGCTACGGTGCCGGAGGCTGGTTTGTGGGCACAGTGCCCAGGAGAAAATCAACGTACCTTAAAGCAAAATGATAGCACTATGATTTTAGAAGGTCACTGATCATCTTTTTGGCACCTAGCATTTATATTTTAAATGGGGAACCCTTGAAAATGACATTTCAGGCAATGAAAACTAAGCCAGTGTGAGGCCTGGTACATACCCATACAGAGCTGAATGGGTGCCAAAGCACATCAGTGCTTTGCTGTGGGTTCAGTGACATTTAAGACCTGATATTACAAAACCATCAGAGTCAGAAATTCAGGCCTTCCACTAAAGACAAGTTGGAAGTCGTCGTTTTGTGGTGCTCTGAAGGCAGATTTTTCCAAATCTTTGAACTTATGTTGTTGTTTAGTAAGTGCTTTTCCTAAAATGGTTGCAACTTAGAGAGCAGGTTTTGTGGTGCCAGTTACACGTTGCCCCATTGGAGCTATTTGGCCATCTCAGTGGCTGATGGTTATAGTTGATGGATGAGTGCTGTGGGGTGGCATGAAGCTGATACTATTGGCCTGATTTTGATTGCTTCCATTAGCTCATAGGTCTGGATCAACGTATGTGAATGGCTCGTGGATGATCTCAGAGGAATATCAGTGTAAATCTGTTATGTCAGGTTTGTGTCCAGGTTACCCACAGCCCATTTCCACTACTGGAACAATGAACACTGTTTATATGAAGCAACTCATTCAGATACATTCTATTTTAAGAGTAAAGACCCTCTGAAGCAGCATATTGTGTCTTCTTGCATGTAACAGTGAAATGCAACTGGAGATTTGACTCAATAAAGTGAATTATGTGACTTACAGAGCAGGACAGCTCACTGAGCTATATCTGAAAACCTCCTTATTGTTAAACAGTGTCTCTTCAGCAGAATACATGTTAAATATTTGACAGCTGATACACCTTTTAACCAACTACAGCATATTGCCATCATGCTCTGTCTCTTCCAGGTTTCATGATTTATGGTTTCCTGAATTGCAAAGGCATCAATCTACAGGTGTCATCAATTTTTTTTAACCAAGTCTCGCCAAATTCAATGAAGGTGTGTACAGAGGTGGAGGTTCCCACACACATACCTTCCCACAGTGAAGCAGTTATTTAATTTGTCCTTTGTTTCTGAGCAGGCAAAAATTTTAATCAATATGTTTATTATTAGGGAGGCTTGAGCTTAAGGAGAAATCCAATCAAATTGTGTTCTCTTCATTGAGAAAGCATTTATCATTTGGCACTGCAGCTACACAGGATGCTGGAAAATGATGACTTTTGGCAAAGGTACAAGAAGCACATTGAAAGATGAAAGAAATGCATGGGATGCTCACAGTCCACTTAATACCTATGTGCCCATAAATCAGTGGTACAAGGTAAATATTAAGCTGCAAATTGGTTACGTGAGACTTCTGTTGATCATCTAATGTAATCTTGACAAACTGTTTAGTTCTCTGTTGTAAGCAGATCTCTCTCCTAGACTCTCATCCGAGCTCCTCTCCCTCCTGAGCTTTAAGAAGAAAGAAAATCAAAAGGTATTTTTTTCCTAAGTTCGCTTGCTCAGAGAGTTGGCCCCTCAGGATCGCTGGGCACATGCACAGCAGCTTGGGGGAATAAATCTCTTGCCTTTATGAATCCATGGAGCACTTGTCTCTCTTTCTCAGTAGGATCAAGCCCTTCAGGCAGGCAAAAGCAGACAGGCTTTTACATCTGTTTAACTCTTACTTCTCTAATTTTGTACTGAAATCCATCACTCTGCAGTGGTTCTTTAAGCTTAGATGAAGCCATCTGCTGAATGGGCTTCACTGGGGAGAAAAAAGTGTGTGTGCATAGCTGGATAAGCATTTTATAAAGCTATTATAGTTTTCCTCATATTTTATATTAAATGTGGGTTGGCTCTCTTTTGGGAGTTAGCATCAGAGGAAGTGATGGAATATCATGATTTAGCAATCTGTGCCCCATTGGCTGCACTAAAGTTAAAAAAAAAAAAAAAGCTTTGCAAGTCTTTGCAAATGTGCTCGTAACTTTGAGATGTGTGTTTGTCAAATATTTTGATTATGCCTTTGTATATTATCTGTGCTTCCAAACTGATAGTTTCTATGGATTTGGCATAGAGAGAAGGATTTGATTGATTTGTGATGTCACTGCCATCAAGATTTGCACTAACTGATTCTCTAGTGTTTAACACCAGTTCAGAAATGTTAACATATGAAGTAAAATCAAGTTATACTTTTTTATGAATGTTTTGTAAAAGAAACTTTCACAGTCTTAAACAGTACCAGCAGAAGAGAAAACATGGGAGCTACCTTGGGAGCTAAATAACCTGTAGCTTTCCTTAGCTCTCTGTAAGTATAATAGCTGCACTAAGAGTTCCTGTGTCAGTGTGACCATCTCCAGTGTTTTGCTGTAAACAACCTGCCTGAAACTGTTCCTTTCTCTTTCTGAGGATTCATTCTAAAGCTGTGTGTTATTGTGGACCTAAATGCTAGATATGGACTGTAGATTTTTGCATTAGGCTTTGTCTTCTAAGTTTCCTCCTCTCTTCCATTTCTGGGTATTGTTTCTTAAAAGGTATCCTATCTTATTCCATTCTTTTCAGTGGTTTTTTTTTTTTTGATACTGAATTTGCTTTGTGTTATGATAGCTGCATTCCTGTCTTCATCTAAGGTTGTTTCTCTCCCTCTCTTTTGCTTTTATCTGGACATTTTCAGAGTAGGTCTTTTACTTTGGTATCAAGTTCTTTTTCCTTTGCTACCTCTAAGCCATTACAGATCTTAAACTGAATTTAAGTTATGGCATAACCAAAAAAAAAAAAAAAAAAAATCCACAGCATTAAATTGGGTTATAGAGTCTTGAACCAAACCCCAGATATGGCTGGGTATTTTTTCCTTCTACCTAGATGCTGCCTTTAAAGGATGGTACAGAAAGCTCTGACTAGATAATGTTCATATCCTTCCTCCCGGGCAGACTTCCAGCCAAATGTTTCTTGCCTCTAAGAAGAGTCAACTACAGATCGTGTCACAGGGAAAGAGGAGCTACAAATGTTCCTACTTGTGCCCTTCCCCAGACTGCAAAATGAGTCAGATTCTTGGATGGAAGAACCCAGAAATTCTTAACTTTAGCCAGAAAAAAACCTCTTCTGAAATCTCCTCATTCTTTTTTGAATAAATGCAGAGTATATTCCACTGTTGTTTAGGTCAGCACCCTCCCATCCCCAGTCCCCTGCAGCATCAACCAGCAGAGCTGCATCACAAGGCACTATTGCCACGATGCCTTTTCCTGCCCACCCCCTGTTGCTGAAGGGAATCAGAAATGTTTTTAGCCTCCCTCCTCACAAACAAGAAAATTGAAGTGTCAGTGGAAACACCACCCTGGCCTCAGAAAGGAAATTATCAGCTATTTCTAGTCAGGAGTCATATTAGAGTGTATCTATTTACAGAAATGTTTCTGAGTAACACTGAGGGACACTTCTCTCTGCGTTGCCATAATGTGTGAGCTGTCCTCCGTGCTCTCATGTTCCTTTGCTGCATCCAAATTCAGTGGGAAGTGACTGTATTGGTTCAGTATCTGTGGTGACTTGGCTTTATGGAGCCAGTCTTCATCCTCAGGTGGGGTTGGCCACCACAAGGTGTACTGGTGGGAGCATCATGAAACTGTAGAATGGGGTTGGAAGGGACCTTAAAGATCATCTAGTTCCAGCTCTTCTGCCATGGGCAGGGATGCCATCCAGTAGACCAGGTTTCTCCAAGCCCCATCCAGCCTGGCCAAGGTTGGATGGGCCCATATAGGCCCCGTCCAACCTGGCATCCATTGACATGAGCAGTCCCTGCACCATTGTTTACGTTGCCCTTTTTTGTTGAATTTCATATCAGTATTTTCTCTGCTTACCTTTTTCTTTGTCCAAATATTGACCTTCCCTTAATTAATCTTTCTGAAAGCAGAATCGGCTTCAGGTGTTCGAAGGGAGGAAGCGCAGCTCACATCCTTATCTCCTGACATGCTGTCCTCTTCTGATGGATGCCAGTGCAGTGATTCC
>JAWWES010000115.1:6857824-6904112 GCA_035583135.1 Lophotriccus pileatus
GAAGGGAGGAAGCGCAGCTCACATCCTTATCTCCTGACATGCTGTCCTCTTCTGATGGATGCCAGTGCAGTGATTCCTAGACGTTCTGCCAGAAGCAGCATCTGGCTCTTCGCCACTCTCCTCAGGCACTATATTTGCAGCTTTGAACTCTCCTCTGTATATATCACACAGTTAACATGTCACTATCTCCCATTAGCCTTCTCGACTGCTGTGCATTTGGTTGGCAGTTTCCAAAGGCAACCCTTAAATTTGGAGCAAATTGTAGTCCCTGTGAGTTTTTGAGTGTGCAACTTGGAAGGGGGAGCTTCTTTTTTTGTCTGTCGCGTTGCACGGCACAGCAGCTCAGGTCACATACTGGTGTGCAAAGTAAATACAAAGATCCATTCAGGACCACAGGAACGCCATCAAAATTCCCACATTGCTTCCACATGGTGTTGCTGCCTGATAAAAACAGTAGTACCTTTTTTTTCTCTGCTGCCCCAGTAAATCCTGAAGTGATCTATAATATGTGCAAAGGGGTCTCGAGCTACTCTGTTTGATATCCCTATCACACATCAGTGTTACTCGTGGCAGCAAAGGCTTTCTGTTATGGAATGTTTGCTTAGTTGCTATAGGCATATCAATGGGAAATATCTAATTCTGGGTTTATTGCCTTGGCATATGCTAATAGACAGGGATTTTTAAGGAATCACAAGATGAAGCTAATGTAGTACAGAGCGCTTTGTTTTCACTACGGGTGGAAGCGTTTGAAAAATTGGTTTCATTTTTTTTTTTTATGGAATTTTCTCGGGGCTTATTCAGCAAGAGAGTTAATGCCTGGTAGCTGTAGAATCACTTTGTTTATCTGAAATGAATTATGCATGAATTTACACCTAATGTAAGAGCGGCACCAGTTGTGATGGGATCAATATCCATTGTGGATAAAATTCAGCTCTGTGCTAGTGGGCAGTTGAAGGCCTATGCATCACTTAAGTCCTAATTTAAAGTCTTAAAGAAGACTGAAGTGGTTCATAGGCTTTATGCTGCCCCTCTGCACGCGAATAAATGTTACCCAGTGTTCACACAGAAAATATATATGCCAAATGACCTTGATATCTCAGGAAAAATACTTTAACTGTTGCTTCTGATAATTTCAGGTTTTTGCTAACATGATTTTATTATGAATTTTGCATGGTTTGCTCACCTTAAAACCTGAGATTCCATCATCACAAAAAAACTGCAAAGGAAACTTAGCTTTTATTGAAAAGGAAAGAGTTTTTGTCTTCTGGTGACTGTAAAGGAAACTGAAGACCCAGTGTAAAAGGAACCCAGAGACAGAGAAAAGAAACACCAGTCTTGTGAAATCATGACGTAAGAATGTGGAAATGGTCACAATGACTAAACCCAAATGTCAGGCTGGCCCCATTCTGTTTCTCTCAGTGACCAATACTAAGTGCTTGGAGAGGGAGAAAACAAAAAAGGGAAAAAAAAGATTAAATAATGGGGTAAATACTAAGTGTTGTTTCCCACCTCCCTGTTCTTTTCTGCCAGATTCTCGTAGTCATTATTTTTGATACTTTCTCAGATTTATTTTTGTTGGACTGGCATCACAAGATAATTGACTTTAAGAAAGTACTGGATGCTTCATATTAGATTTAGGCTTGTCCTTGAGTCTTTTGTCATGGCCTGATCCCGCCTGGGAAACTCAGAGATTGATATGTATTTGGATTGTGTTGGCAGCGTGAAATTTATTTGTTGCTGATCAGTGCCACTAATGAAGCTTCTTTGATGTAAACTAATATTAAGTATTTACTTGTGTATGTGCCAGAGCAACCACAGAGTTTTGACACAGGGAAGCTGGGTGTGAGCTTAGAGAAGCACCATGAAATACACACTTCACACAGTGGGACTGAGGGTCTCCTGCTATCCCTTATTCAATTTCTCGAGGATTTTACTCAGGGAATACCAAGCAGTGGCAAGAGCATCTGACTATGAATGTTTATTTTTACAAGCAGCTCTTCACACTAATAGATCTTCCAACCTCAACAGGAGCTGTACAGGAGTTTTTGCACTTACATGAGTAGATGGACTTTTATTCTGGCTTACTCAGTATGTTGGGGGTTTGTTTGTTTAATTTTTTATGAAATTATCAAGTGCCTTGCTGAAGCTGCTCATGCTTCAGCCCTGAACTGGACCTCAGTATTAGAAGAACAATCCTCACACAAATTTCTTGGCGTTCAGGTTTCATTCTTTGAAGTTTTGCTTCAGGACCACTGATGGCAAGAGGAAAGAGCAAGTGCTGATACAATTTAAGGAAAAAAACAAATGCTAATCCCATCAGTCCTCTAGCCTGGGGAATGGTGGTTACATATGGAGTTGTTCGGCTTGGGAAGGAGATGCTCTTCTCTAGTTTTCTAATTCCTTAGACATGGCAAACCCTTCTGCTCTAAGCCTTAATCCTCTGTCATGCCTTTCTTTGATGCCCAATAGGCCATATTGATGGGAAGGGCAAAGTGAGGTACAGTCACAAACCTAAACAGATAAACAGAAACTTCTTCCTCTTGTTGCTTTTTCTTTATGTTTTGTACTTGTTAATGTAGCCAGAACTATTGCTCTGCTGATAAATGACAGAGAACCTTTTTTTTCCCCTGATAAGCAATTTCTTAAATATGAAGAGTCATTAAAAAAACTCCTCCTGTGTTTATTTCTCAGTCTTCAGAGTACATGGGAACAGTTTACTGGGAATATTTGCCATTCATAATTTGTGAAGTGCTAATTAGACTTATAAGTCACGTGGTGATGTTGATGTTAGAGGGTTGAATGAACAGCCATCTCAGCATGAATCAGAGTCAGCACATGAATGTACTGTAGATAATATTCTTCTGAATGTTTTTTGTATAAGATCAAAATGTGCTGTTGGAGAGTAGCACAGTGAGTAAACTCATGTGCCTTGGATTTTTGTGGGTAATGAACGAAAAATAGATGTTCAGAAATGTATCGTGAAATGAGTATGTGCAGAGTGTATTTTCCATCATTACTGATTTCCTACTTTGGCCGTAAGAATTTGGGTTGGATTGCTCTGAATAACAGTTCCAACTGTAGAAAGATAAGTGGAATTATATAATGCAGACTTGGAGTTTTCTGCTTCTGTGGTTTCAGCTATTCAGAATATAAATTCATTTTGTGATCCTATTAACAATTCCATGTCTTATCAATACAATTTAATCTAAAAGTCATTGCAGTGAAGTAGCCTGCTAGATGGTGGCATGAAGATGGTATCACAACTAGGAAGGTTTGCTCTTAGTTAGCTAAAAATAAATTACTGTGAGCATCGCAAGGTCCAGTGAGATGCTGATGAGAACTGATGACATTTCAGGTTTATGGCCTACGCTTATCTTGGATTCTTCACCTGAAGCAATTCTGCAAATTAATTTGGGTGTGCAAGTGTGATATTTTCAGCTCTGCAGAGTGTTCAGATGGAGAACAGGGAGGGTGGTTTACCTGGGATCCACCGCCCTGATCTTTCCTTCACGGGAGCCATAAACAGAGCGCTTGCTTTCGTCCCTCGCTGAGACCTGCTGCTGAACTCTGTCTCGTTCAGCCAAGCATAAGGACTCAGAGAAGGAAGATTAAAAGGGGTCATATAAGTGTGTGTTTTCTTTCAGGCATGTCCTGAAAACAGCCGTTCTGGGAACACAATAAAAGCTTTACCCATCTGTGCAGTTTGGACCCTTTGGGGGAGTCTTCAGTTCTGGCATCTCTCTGAGTAGCACTGTAATGACATGAGGCATGAGAACAAGATGAATTCCTGGGATGCTGAAAATTTGATGCAAGCAGAGGATCGGTGTCATTTTTTTTCATATGGAAACATTCAGATTTATGATTCTCCTGAGTCAGACTATGAATTCCTGCTTGTTTTTCTGAAGTCCTTGTTTATACTGAGGTGATTTACTTGCAACAAAAATGAGCTTATCGTGCGAGTTGTGTCAAGCAAATAGCAGGTTTTGATATACTGCTCTCTTACAGTTTCCCTATTAAATGTAGGATGTTATTTACGGTTATATGTTTCCTCCTCAGTGATCTTGAGTAGTGAAGTGTGTAGCACAGTGTAATAGCTATTTTTAAGTTCAGAAGACCTGGTTCAAAGTTAATGTTCTTTTTTGTTACTTTAATTAGTTTGCTAAATAGTGTGTGTACAGATACACAAACACACTAGAAAGTTGTTTCTTAGGGATGGAGAGTTTTCCTTCAGTTGTTTGGTATTGGGAGAGGATGGGGCAGCATGGGAGGAGCACTTTGCTTCAGTGAGCAGTAATCAAGCTCTGGGAATAGTTTTTGGAAAGTCATTGTTTTCAATAGCCTTGCTTCACAGTCCTCCACCCAGCAAAGTTTTGCATGTGCAAAACTTCTAGCATGTGCCTGAATCCCTTTCTGACCCCCCGAGCGTGATGGAGCACATTGCACAATGTAGTCTCAGGCTTGCATCATTCCTTTAGATGTTGGATGGCAGTAAAAGCTGAAATCACATGAAACAGAATCAGAATTCAGCTACCTGTCCAGTCTTTTATCTTTTCTTGTATTCTGGAGTGGCACAAAGCACTATTTATTGTCACAATACATAATATCTATATACATAATATAAATATTTATTCTAGAGGAGAAGTGGAATATTGAAGCAAAGCTGATATCCCTCATCTCTGCTAGGCTGTTTGTCCTTTGGGCAGCAAGGAAGGTTTAAATCTTCCTGTTTCTTGATTTGTTATCATATTACCTTCTGAGCATATTTAGCATACAATTTATTTTTATGTATGCTGTTCACCATGCAGAACATCGTAAACTACTTTACAGTCAGAGATAAGGCAGAAAAAGAATTCTTTAGTTACAGTGAGTTGCAGGCAGCCAAAGAGGGAAAGAGCAGTGCATTAAGATGCAGTAAAAAAAATGAAAGTTGAAATTTTGAAGTAGTAAAAATGCTAATCAGCATGCTGGAATGATTCACTGCAGCCTCTTTCAGCAGCGTGCACTGTAGTACACCGCTTTCAGCGCTGGTATTTGCAAGTATCAGCATATGCTGTGTAGTATATGTTCCTGCCTTCTGAATGCTGGAGTGTGGACATGAATGAAACAGGAAAAGCACAGCTTTCCTGGGAAATTGGATTAGATCTGGGAAGAGAACAAACAACACAAAAGGGAACGAGGAATGTTAAGTGCTGTATTTGTAATGGTCACAAATACCTTCTCGACTTTACGAAATCAACAGGTTGTGCCTTTGCTGTTTTCAGGTCGGGGTTGATGTTTGATGTGATCTAAAGGCTTTGGCAAGCTATTTATTTGTTTAAAGCATTTGCCTAGATGCATTAGAAGAACGTTTTCTCTATTGATGTGATAAAAAAACCCCAAAGTTTAGTCCCTATAAATCAATTAAAGCACCTCATGCTCATCTTGTTCCTGCAGTCGTGGCTTTGCTGAAAAGATGATGAACGCTCAACTTAGTATAGCAGAGCTGTTATTTTAGAGTGAGGAGGAATGTGGGCTCTTTTATGTAAGATGTAGTGTGCATGATCCACTTTTGCTCACCAGAATTCTGCCAGCTAGAGAATCCTGCCAGATAGTGGCCTCAAACTACTAGATTTTTTTTTCTTTTTTTTTCCCCTCCCATGGATGGGCAAATGTGAGAGGTGTGATTCACATGGAATAAGAATAGCCTTTAAATTTAATCCCTGAAATAAAAAGGAACATCAGGGGAACAGGAAAGCATGCAGTCGCTCTCACCATCAAAGTATGTCATTATCCTACATATCCTGAATTTCTTTATTTCTGGGATCCAGCTAGAGCTCCAAACTACATGGGAAGAGCTTTTTTTTGTCAGATTATCAGGCCTATTTCATTCACTGGAGAAAATGGTGTAAAGTTCCAACTTCTGGTCATTTTCTTTGAAGAAGTTTGGAATGTTTTGGTGCTTGTATATTGTGTCAGGCAGGATACACTAAACTGTATTCAAACACAAACTTCCTTTCAACAGTGCTGTTTCAGTGTGTATTTTCCACAAACTAGTGCTTTCAAAAATAAATTATAATATACTTGATAATGTTCAGGCAGTTCTAATTTGGCAGCAAATAACAATATATTTTAGAACATCAACCCAAATGACAACACGGACCGTGCAGCTTTACTAGTCAAACGTGTTTTTTTTCTGAAAATGTACTTCTTAAAATGGAGATTTGGAATTGCTGGCAGAAGTAAAATGCTGACTGTTAAAAATGAACTTTCCACTATGGGTTATCATCAGCTGCATGCCACCATAAATAGAGCAGACTTTTATCATGTTTTGTTAGTGTATTCTTACGTGAAGTTGTATAAAAGTGACATGTCTGCCACCAGTAGACCAAAGCTATGTGCTGTCATCACCGTGGTTGCTTTGTTTTCTGCGGTTTTTTTGCACCTCTTTGTCGGTGACAGGGGTTTGCCTTTGGCTTTTGGATAAAAATCAAACAAGATCTTCTGGCACTGAAATTAAGATTGGTGAAGGTACACAGAATGCTCCTGTGGCATCTTCAGATAGCTCTTTAGCCTTTGTTGTTTGCAGTAAATTATTTAGCAGCAGTTATCATTAAACTGGCACATACAGGGGCTTTGAGGTGCTTTTTCCTTTGTAACAATATATACCCAGGGCAATGTTGAGGGGATTAAAAGAAATATCAAGACATGGTGTAGTAAGAGAGATTGCAGAATCTTTTCCTGACAACTTTATGTTAAGCAAGTACCTGTTTAATGTCCCAAGCACGTATTGTTATGTATTATTTCAGAATATTCACCATTTAGATAATTGTGCCATACAGCTAGAAGTCTCATTCTATAATAGTAACAGCCTAATTTGAAGTGCAGGTGTGACAAATGAAAGGTCCAGAAAGGGAAAATAGCAAATAGTGCAAATTAAAATTGCACTGTTACACTGGTTATTTGTAGCATGATTGTCTGCAAAAAGCTTATTTTTTAATCAGCTATCCCTGGGTACTACTTAGGCATAATTGGTTATCTGGGTTGATTTTTGGTTTATTTTCTTTTTCTGCCTTCAAAATGGAGATGAGTCTTGAGTATGGATTTGATGTGGGGGAGAGAGAGTGCAACTTGGTTCAGTTTCAAGGCCATTTTCTCTTCTGGCCAGTAATGCTTTGGAAAAAAATAATAGAATCTCAAAGGTTGAAAAAAACCTCTAAGATCATCAAATTCAACCACTAACCCAACACTGCCAAGCCCATCACTAGATCTTTGTCCCTAAGCACCACATTTATACATTTTTTAACACTTCCAGGGATGATGATTCCGCAGTTTCCCTGAGCAGCCTGTTCCAGTGCCTGACCACCCTTTCAGTGAAGAAATTTTTCCTAATATCCAATCTAAACACATCTAAAGAGATCTGTGCTGAACCACTGTTTGCTATGTGCTGGAACAGTAGGTTGGAATATAGATGCAGTCGTCCTTTTGTGTGTTTTTGATTACTGGGGATTTCCAGTGGTATGGACTTGACTGTCCCTGGGAAGAGCTACTTAATGACCAAGGCCAGAAGAATAAAACCTCTCTGAGAATTTGTTTTGCTCCAGATAGGTTCCCTTTCCCACCACTGTGGTTATAATGCCTTATTTAGCAGGAGCAGCTTCCCTACTTTCTGCCTTTGTTCCTTCACTCTTTTTCTTCTCACTCTCTGTCCTCACTGCCATCACCAAGCTTTGCACTCCTCCTCGAGTAGCAGGAGCTCTGAGCCCTCCTACATCTTAAACAACTTTTTCTTTGCCATAACAGGTTGGTGTTTCCTGTTCCTCGTCCCAGCCTCCCTTTCCCAGCAATGGCTGATCACACCTTTCACTATAAAAGTGCTGCTCATCCTGGCTTAGTTCACATGTTCAGAAGCTGAATCCTAAACTGTCAGTTTTAGCTGCCCGAGTCGGCAGCTCTCCTTCTGCTATAGATTAGTTTCACATTCTCAGCTTAAGTATAGATTAGTTTCATATTTGTGACCCAGTAAGTTGCTGCCTGTCCCTGGCTGCTGTCACACTCTCTGTTCTGCTCTCTCTTGGGAGAAAAATGGGTGACCACAGGAAGGCATTGGCAGCACTTTTTCCCCTATGCGATGCAGTCTGACAGGTGCCCTGTGCCGTTTCTTATCTCTGAGAGGTGCAGGCTTCCATTTAGGTAAGTGTCTCTTGTCCTGACCCTTCCTTTAAACAGCCTGGAAGAAGGATCCCCATTTCTGCCCGTGCTTGTCTCAGAGGTGTGGAGGCAATTACACTTCTGCTTTTTTTTTTTCCTCTCAGAGACTAATTTTTTTTTTTTTCCCTGCCAGGTTAATCCTACAGATGCTCTTCAGTTGGTCTGTTTCTCAGAGTAAATCTTAAAAATCTTATGCCATCTCTACTCACACCAAGTCATTTCTGTGAGAAACTCCACTGATGTCCCCATCACTTTGAAAGTAACACATCCTCAGCATGAAGATGCACAGCATCATTGCACTCATTAATATTGGCTACATGATGGAAATACACTTCTCTGCAGAGTTAAAGCTAGCACAGATACTGTTCAAATAAAAACATTCACTGAGAAGGTAGGGCAGAGACAGGGTGCCTCACAGGCATAATGAAGGTAGAAGGCAGGCTGTAAAGGCCTTACATAAATGCCCTGAAGTCGTGGGAATCAACATAATCTCCTTTCCAGAATTCAGAAAGACCTGGTAATATGAAATGGTTTCTCTAAGAGCAAGGGTTGGTGATAAATCCTTCAAATCAGAGATGCCAAATCAACAGAGAAAGGTAAAGTGATCTGACCCACTACAAACCTGTGAATCTGTTCTGAACAACGTTTGAGTGAAAAGGAAAATGAAGAGTAATTAAAGGCAGAGGGGTTAGTGGGAAACTGGGATAAAATAAAATCGTGACTTTGGCAAAGATATTGTTTCAGATAGTAGTGAACATCTTTCTTTGATAAGGGGCTTTAAATCCTATTTGAAAGGAAAACATTAGATCTTACCTGAATTTTGATAAAGCACATGACGCAATATTAAGTAGGACATTTTTATTAATGGAAGAAGGTGGAGATCTGCAGAAAATTATATGATGAACAGCAAAAGTTGTGGTAATGAGATGCCTACAATAAGTAGTGAGCTAGAGAAAGGCCATGGTTCTCAAACTTCGGCCATGGTTTTGATTTTCTTTGTTATATACAATGAAGGCTTCTGTATGAGAGTTAGATGAAACTGATGGTATTTGTTAATGGAATTTGTGGGGCTTTCGCTGTCCATAACAATAACAGATAACATTGAAGACTGACTAACAGAAACATGATTAAATTTTCAGGGCAGTTGTAAGATAATAGCCATTGTGGTTAATAAAATTTTCTTCTATATGAGGTAGGTTCATCAATTGGAAATGACAGAGGAAAAAGACTCAGCATTCTTAAATCACATAATGGCTGAGAATGAGCAATGTGATGAAGCCAGGGCCAAGGCAAATGCATTCTTAGGAGGGATGGTATGAAATATTCCAGTAAGATAAGGACTCAGTCATGATGTGAAAAATGCTGGAGAAACCTGGTCTTGAAATCAGCGTATGATTGTGATTGCTTGTGTTTAAGAATTACATAGTCATAAAATGGGTTGGGTTGGGAGGGACCTTAAAGATCATCTTGTTCCAACCCCCCTGGCATGGGCAGAGGCACCTTCCATTAGACCAGGTTGCTCAGAGCCCCATCCAACCTGGCCTTGAACACTTCCACAGATGGGGTGTCCATCACTGCTCCAGGCAAACAGCTTTAAAGAATGAACACAGGCTGGAACTGGAAAACAACAGGAAGAGCTGACTTACAAAAATTTGACTTGTTAAACCTGAGAAAAGTAAGCTGAGAGAGGGGATATCATTGCTCTCTATAAATATATCAGGCAGAAAACAGGAAGAGCAGCTGCTGAAGCTGGAGGGTAATGCTGGCAGAGAAGCAAATGGAGATAAGCTGGTCATGAATGACCTGAGGCTGGTGAGAAGGTGTTCAGCTATCGGAGTGGGGAGGTTGTGAGCCACCTGTCCAGGAGGGGACAAACAGCTTAATTAGTTTTAAGACACGGCTTAATCACTTTATGGAAGGGGGTTCATGGCTTGGTTGTTATGTGGCAAAAGGAGTCTGAACTCAGAGAGGTGGAGTGGTAGAGTCCAAGTTACTCTTTGTCTCAATTTTCAACCAGGAACACCTAATGCCACACTGTTAATTCCTGTCTAAGCAGCCAAACTAAAACAGTCTAGGGTTTTTCGGTTTTGGTTTCTCTAGGAAGAACTGGCAGCTGCTTGAATTTAGAGAGATATGTGTAGATCTCAAATTTTCATGTAGTTACCATGGTATACAGACACAAAGAAGGAGTTAACAGCAAGAAGAGTTGCTGCTGCAGGAAAATAATTAAACATCATAAATGCACAGAAGCCAAATATGAGGCTTCAGAACCTGGCCTTGGTTTTTTAACAGAAATAAAACCGTTCTGTGTAGTTTTCGTTAGTTAATATTTATAAATAAGTGTATTGCCAGGATCTCTACAGTTTCTGAAATGGGTATGTCAGATTTCCTATGCTGTTCCTTCTATACAGGGTACTGGCACAGGGTTGTAATTTTGAGAGAGACCAGTGGCAAGTATACAATGACATTTCTGAATGTTCTGAATGGTCATATTCCATATTCTCTTTTTTTTATGTATGTGGAACTTCAACCATCTTCACAAAACACAACTGCTGAATCTTGATAGTATTAATGCCTCTGACAGCAAAATCATATCAAACTGATAAAATATTTTTCATCATTCCCTTACCCCCTCCCATAAAAAAACAAGGACACACTTCCTTCCCCCAGAAAAAAAACAAACACAACAAAATAGAATTTTTCTTCCTAGAGCAGAAGAAATATGAAGTGATTATACAGGTAAGATAATATACTTTATCAAGATAATATACTTTATCATCTTGTGGAGTTTAAAAATGAGTATTGTACTGGACTAGAGCAGAATCTCAATCAACTCTTTAGAGGGTAGTTAGCTAGGAAGAGGGTGCACTGCCATGTGTATATCCTGGGCTGGATGTGGGAAGGGAGGTTTATGCAGTGTTCCAATGGTCTGATTTGCTCACTGCTGAAAGAAAGAACAGCTTTTTTTGTGTGTATTTCTGTTTGTTTGTTGTGGGGTTTTTTTAAACATAATTTCTTGATATTAAAAAGGAGATTTGATTAAATTCTTTTAAATCATCCAAAACTTGTGCTTGAACTAGGTCTCTCCAACCTCCTTGTGCATACATTTATTCCAGATGCTCCCACCTCGGTGAGTGACACTGAAAGAGTGTTTGCTCCACCAGTTGCTCTGTCCTTTGCTATCACTTTAAATCGCAGCAATAAAGATGTTCATTGAGTATATTACAATACAGCCCCAAAGCAGTAACAGTTTGAAATAATGCATTAAGAAGTGTTAGCACATTTGAGTTGTTCTCCTTCTAGGTTGTCACACACAACCTAACTGTGATAGGCATTGGCAGAAAGTGCCTGCAGGTCATCTGTTGTTGCAGGCTGTAGAATATGGAAAAAAAATTAGAAATTATGAAAAGGGTGTGTCTTATCCCAGAAGAGTGGATATGGACGAGTCTGCCTTCTTTTCCCCAGTACCATTTTATTGTCTGCATATCAAGCAGTATTTTTACTTTAGACATCCTTCTGCTCCTGCAGTGGCTGCTTGTGCACATCACGCTGTAGTATCCCCCAGAATAAAGCCCTAACCGGCTTCAGGAGCTGTTAAGGGTGCTGCACTGCTGATATAGCTGGTAAAAGGCTGGTGGATGGTACCATAACCCTTGGTTAATGGAGCTGCAGATCACAGGAACAAAGAGTGGATTGCTCTGTAGTCTGTTGTGATAAAACCTTTATTTATACATAGTATTTTTACAGTTCTTTTTATGAATGATTCAGTGTTTTCCAGTTGTTGGCAGCTCCATTTAACCTGTCAGTTAAGTAACCTCCTTAATAAAGGTTACTGAGCAGAAGACTTAACAAATATAAATTTCCTCTCAGAATTCCCAAGGGAGGTTGCCTGTAGGTGAAAACTGAAACAATGATAAAAGATACTTCTGAGGACATCTTGTAAATCTGCTAAATGCTCTAGTGACTGTATGTGGGATTCCATAATTAACTCTTTCACAAGAAAAATGGAGATGTCCTCATTAAAACATTTCTATTGTGTCAGCTAATAGCTTGGGTAGTGTTCTAGAGGAGCTTTATTTGCTTGTTTTGTTTGGGCAGAATTGAATGATTTTAACAGAAGACAGTGCTGTAAGTGAATCATCTTGCATGATAATGCTGAGAAGGGTTTTTCTGTGAATCTGTACAGAACTGGCTCATGTATTTGAAGAATGGAATCGAGACTTTAATAAAAAATAAATGTTATTGCACAGACGTGGCAAAATGTCAAGGACATATGTACACTTAAGAAGAATTAATGAGGGTGAACTTTGCTCATATGCAGGGTTTTTGATAAGGCAAAAATTTGAAAAGTCATTGTATTTGAAAGCATTTCCATTTAAAATAAGAAAAGTTGGTAAAGGACTGAATTTCTGCAGTCTGGTGGTAAAACAATACAGTGCTCTTCACCTTTCAGAGATATGCTCCCCTCTGTTCCTTGGTTCTTAGGGACTCATCCCCCCAGAAAATGCTTCCATAATAACCAAGAAAAAAAACCCAAACACTGAGAGGACCATAGTCCTCTAATTCATAAAATCCTCACAGGTCTAATAGTTAATTTTTTATGTTCTCCCTTCACGTTTCGCTTTCAGGTCTGGCATCAGGAAAACAAGTAGACACTGGGAAGGGTCTAGAGGATCCTCCTTCCAAGACCTCTGCTTTCAGCTGAGGTAGCAGCACAACCAGCTGTGTTGTTTTGAGCCCCAGGCAGTAGCAGAGCAAAGTAATTAGAGGGATTGAGTTTTTGGTGATGCTAAATATTTAATAGAGAAAAGGAGAAAAGAGGCAGAACATGGTGACAAGAATTCACATTATTCTCTTTCTCTCCATGTCACTGTCTTATGCCTCTTTTTTTTCTTCTTCATTGTTGTCCCGTAGAGTCTGTTGTGGCCAGAAATCATGATTATTTGACAACTGTTGGCCACTGTGAGATGAGCTGAATAGTCCCGTGCCAGGTATCCATTTCAAACACGGAAAACATTATCGTCATTGGCAGCAATTAACATGCCTGTCGCAGCCTCACAGGGGATATGAAGGATTGAGTGGTCAGGGGGAGAAATGGTCACCCCTGGAGGTTGGCAGAGCATTAAGTTCCCTGTCATAAAAGTGGATTAATTGTGTTCCTTTACCAGGCTTTTCTCATTTATTTTTTAGCTAGTTTAATTTTTTTAAAAGGCAGAGAAAATAAAAACCTTGAGATGGCATCAATGTTAACCGAGGTCTATTTGCATCCTGGAAATCTGTCTCTAACTTTCAGTGAGTCAAATTACTTATACTTTTACATGGACGTCCCTCTGTACCCATTGAGAAAGAAGGCTCAGATCCTCTAGATCTGTGGTGGATGTTTTGGGTGTTGGGAAAGGTATTGGACTTTGTTCATATGTCTTCCCAAATCTCCAACAGAGCAAAACCAGTAGTGTTGGTGGTGGCTTGTCATCTATATCTGTAGTTTAGATTTGTGCCTCACATCAATATGCAACAGCAAAATTAACATATAATGTCTTAGCATGGGTAATTTAGGGAGGGCTGGTGTCAAGATCTATAGTCAACATGTCCCATTTTATGACCTGCTTTCCATTGCTTAAAATTTTGCCAGGCACTCGCTATTCGCTTAGCTGCAGGGTTTTGTGTTGGTTTTTTTTTTTTCTCTCCAGGATGCACAGATGGCATGTGCTTTGGACAAATCACAGCTAAGTAGAAAAAGATGCTGTTGTTTCAAGGAGCTTCATAAGGATGTTGTGTCACACCATATGTGGCAGAATCAAGAGGATGGAAAAAAATTATGGATGCTTGTAAAAGAGAGGAAGGATCGTACGGTGGCCAAGAAAGCTGCCTTGAGAACTGGTGCCTGTCTAGGCCTGTGAATGAGTCATCCTGCATGACTTTAACGGAACTCTTTGATGTGTCCAAGGAGAAATATGAAGGTCTGGCTTTAACAGCTGAACAACTAGAGTCAGCACTAGTGTGAATCTAACTTACCTCAAATAGGATGCTCAAAAATAGGGGACATTTCTTTATCTCATCCTTTTTTCTGTCCCCAGTTCCCTGCCTGTATGTTGTATTGCACTATTGCTTGTTCACCCCGCTGCCTTAAATCTATGAATGTCCCCAAAGATTGGAGAAACACCGTACTTGGATAACTTGGAAAAATTAGCATTGTTCAAGAATATTTTTAATAGAATGCAGGTAGCAAGATGGGGGTGTGGGGAAAGAGTACTTCACCTCTTTAGTTCTTTATCTTGTTCAGAAGTACAGAATATTAAACTGTTCTTGTTTTGTGAACATAAAAACGTTCTGTGTACTAGTTAAAGGATGAAGAATGTGGAAAAATACTGTACATGGTCGTATACTCGTATAAGTCAACCTCATGATCTCTTTCCATCTTGCTTTAGCAGGCTTGGTGTGTGTTTAAGGCAGTAAAAAGGGCAAACAGGGAATTTCCTACAGGGGGATGTAGCATAGGGAGGACAATGTCAAGAGCAAGTTACCAAATGTTTCTACAGGTGCATTCTTGCAGGCAAGGGGTGGATCATCTTATTGTACTGTACAGTGTGGGCTGCCAAATGGATGTTGTGGTCTTACCAAAGGACGGGACACACACAAGAACTTGTATGGATGTATTAAAACTCCCAGGCTGTCGAAAAGATCTGCTGCAAGAATGAGTCATTCCTTCACTCACCTTGGGGAGAGTCTATACGAGGTGCAGGAATTTGTTAACAGCACGTCAAAGCTTGTGCTTACACATGAGGACAATGGAAAGGGATTTGTGCATTGGGTACCTCTTCTCACTTTCCTGTTCTGAGTTCAGAATGGCTCCAATTACCTTCTGCCTATTCAACTACAGTAATGTTTTCCTGGATGCTGAATGAGCATTGAGTCCTGTTTCCCAAGCTGCAGGGAAAGGACTGACTGTTATGATCCAAGGGACGAAGAATGGAGCAAGAATCATGTTTTGTACCCCTTACTGCCCATCAGATCAGCATTGCCCGTACAGGTAATTAAACATCTGTACCCACAAGGTACCTACGCTGAAAATTCTTCCATTCGGTCCTTGGAAACTCTTGGAGAAGTGTCTGAAAGATGTGATGAATTTGCCGGGTGTTTACTTTGAGAAGAAGTGTATTTTATTCAGAAGGATCAAGTGGACAGTCCCTGAGACAAGTGGGATATATTTTAGTGCTGTTCCTAATATTTGAGAGAGGTGATGGGGGATATGAAATGGAATGTGGGAGGTCACATTTCTGACCACATGGGCATAACACCAGCATGATTCTAAATATGAGAATAGAGATATAATGAAGTATTTAAAAAAAATAAAAAGGATTAACACAGAGCCCTGTGTAACCCCAGAGAAAGTTATTAGCATCATGTTTGTCCAGAGTCAAGTCAGGAGTTACATGTGCTTATGTACCTGTTAGATGTTTACATCTGATGTAGTTGTAATGGTTAACACAAGAGCACTGCAGTAAGTCAGGAGAGCAGGGAGAGGTTTCCTTCCTTTGTGAAGAGAGAGAGTTGCTCAGTAACCGCTCAGAGCTGGCATTGTATCTTGCAGAGACATTTGCATCTCTAAGAGAGGAAAGCAATGATTATTTTATTAGAAAAAACAGTAAGACCACCTTCTGGTTAAGAAGAGATTAGAGTGCATTTTGGAATGAAAGATCAGATCTGTCTGGGCACTTGGGAAACTTCAAAGGAGAGATTTGCTATAAAAGTTTTCAAGGAAGATGGAGCCACATGAGGGTGAGCTCTGACAGGTGCTTCCAAGGGGTTTCTTTTATTGGAAGCTCTCCATGAGGAAACTATCCCTTACGGGGACATTTTCTGACACAACTCAGGTGTAGGCACTGTCTAGCAGATACAACCTCAGGCATAAACGATGCACAGAGAGTGGAAATTGTGCAGTGAGCAGAGAAATGTATAAAGGAGACAGTATTATTAAAGCATTGCTTTCCTTTCATTTCTTTACCTTTGTCTTTTATAAACTTGTATAACTATGCTGCTTATTTTGGATATTCTAAATAAAATGCTTTTATTTTTGTTTATATTAAATTGTCCTCAAACTGCAGCACCATTTTAGCTACGTGAGCCAGATGGGAAAGCTTGGCACCACGGGGGTCAGGAGAGGAAGCAGTGTCATAGGGTGAGCCTGGCACGAGTTGGTAAACTATTAGGGTGCCTGCACGAATCCAAAGCCTTCAGGGAGCGTGCTGCACATGCTCCTAGTCTAAATGTTATTTTACTCATCTTTTTCTTGTACTTTAGGAGCACAGTGTGGCCAAACCACTGAGCTGGGAGATATTCTGTGATTTATCTGGATTTGGTTCCAGCAAGTGTGACTTAAGGATGATTAAATGAACTGAGCTTTTGGCCTGATTCTATTATAGTTTTATTACAGAACTTTGAATTGGATGTAGTAAAAGACAAGCTCGGTTTTTACCTGGGAGCCTTGTTTCGCAGAGAGAGCTGTAACCTACAATTCACAGTTTGTTAGAGAGGGTTTGGTAGGACCTTGAAGTGAAAAATATATACATGGGTAGAATCTTTCTGCTAGAAAGGCTGAGACAAGCTGCTGATTGTTTTCGTCTTGCCTTGTCAAGCCTAACTTTGCAGGTGTGCCATGGCATTCTGTTCGAAGCTTTTAGCATTGCTTGCCTTCTCAGGTTTGCCAAAAACCCAGCTCTCCTTTCCTCGTTTTACCCGTATTAGCCAAAATTTACACTTTTTCTGCGTTGATTTCAGCATTATGTTGCCAAGCTGTAAGAATTAATGTAATAAAGTGTGTTTTCTTCTTTACCTAAAGGGCATTTTTAGTTTTATTGAAAAAGGTGTTTATAGTAATTTTCTGTCAAATATTTCATTTTTACTTATTCTGATAACCTCCTAGAATGCTGCAAGTTTTCCCCCTAGGGCAAAGAGAAGCATCATTGAAACCAGTGCTTAATTTGAAGTAAAAATAGTGGCTCTATAAAATGATACATGTGTCATATACAGTATTAAGTGGATGCTGTGGACTGTCCTCACATATTCATTTTGGTGCCTAGGATGATAATGTTGAATATCCAAAGAAGCTGAGCAATGTTATTAGGTGCCTCTGGATATGTCAAACCTGTGATGGGACTTGCAAATACCTGTTGCCCTCCTTGCACCATGTATCCCCAGTTATGGAAGAGGCATGGATGAGACAACACCATAAACATCTTTTCTGCTAAAACTGTCTTTTCTGGAAGAAAAACAGATTAAGATTTGGGCTGTCAATGTGCAGATGCTCCCTGCAGTGTGATATTAAGTTGTGGGAGGAGACAGTAACACTGTTGGGTTTTTTTGTTACAGCAATGAGTGCTTGCCAAACCACTTATATAGATCAATACACGCACAGCATTTAGACCGAATTAGTAGTACTTTGGGCAACTCCAGCTGTTTCTTTATAACATTAATCTTTTATCAACCTGTGCAGTCAAACATATCATTCAGGTTTTTTTTGCTTCTCCTTATTTCATTTTTTAAAGGGCAGTCAGCATTCACTGTTCCATAGATTTACACTGCTAGTTCATGTGTAGGGCCAGGAGCTGGACTTGATGATCTTTGTGTGTCCCTTGATCCCTTCCAGCTCAGCATATTCTGTAATTCTGAAAGATGGGGTGAGGTTTTGGTTGGGATTTGGTGTTTGTTTGCTTCTTTGAGGCTTTGGGGTTTTTTTGTTGTTATTGTTTTGGTTCTGTTTTGTTTTGTATTTTTCTTATTGGAGAGATTTGGAGAAATACAAAAGGTCAGTTTTTTCCCAAAAAATTTGAAGTGGGCTCACAAATCAGCACCTGCACTGTTGTAGTGTTAGCTTAAAGGCAGGTTTATTGGAAGAAAAGAACAGCACTTGTACATTTTCAGGGCATGTTTGATCTGTACTGGGGAACTCAAAATGGCCATCCAGGAGAAGCTGACAGGAAGTCGCACTCCTGCTGAGGCTCCTTGGTTAAGCTGCTTGGAACTCAAGTGGCCTCAGGCACAACTTACTTATTTTTTAAGGGAGGAGTGGGAAAGTCAGTGTACATTTTCATAACCCCGAGAGGAGTCAGAAATTTTTAGGTGTTCCATCTGACCTTGGGGCTAATGCTACTTATTTTGCACTGTATAATCATGGTTACCGTTCCCCAAGGCAGCGAAGACTAACAGTGCAGAAAGGCTGTGAAGGAGCAAAGGCTGAAGTAATGAAAGACCCTAATTTTCCTCCTTTTTAAAGGAAATCTCAGAAATTAATTTTTCATCCTGTTTTCTTTTATTAAGAGTTCTACAGAGGGAGCCTACGTTTTAAAATTATTATCTGTTTTCTGAAGGTTATTTTCCTTAACCTCTGGCAGGTTTTGGGTGCAGAGTATGGATTTTTAAGTGGGTTTTACAGGAACATATCAATGTATGCCTCAAGTCATGGAAGGAGTGAAAGACATGGCTTAAAAAACGTGATCCTTTATATTGATATGAGGGGTTTTTTTAATTATTTGCATCATTTCTGCTTGGAAGCATCTGAAGCTAAAGGAGTTGTGAACTACCCTAAGTCTACTTTTTTTTTTTCCCTTCTGCATTTTGCCTAATAATGCATACATGATGCGGTTAGTAGAATCTAACTTCTTATGAGGGACAGCTCAAGCTCTCCAGGATGTCATGCTTAAAATCTGGAATGAGATTATTTTTATTGCTGGCAAATGCAGCTAAAGGGCATGGAAGAATTTAGTTGTTCATGATATAACAGTTAGCCAACCTTCCAGATTTCCATCTCATCATTGAACCAGGCTTGTTTTCTTCATTAAGTTCATATAGTAACTTATTTCAAACTTTCTTCAGCCTAGCGTGTAATTAAACTCCATGCTTGTAAAATAAATGTTAGTTGAATCAGGGTTTTGATAATACAAGATGCTGCTTTTTTTTTTTTTTTTCCTTTTCCTTGCCTGTAAATATTTTTCTGATCTCAGATGAAGGTGGCCTTGCCAGTAGATTTTCTGGACTATGAAACGTCTCTTGAAACACCACAGTTCACATTAATTTCTTTTAATATGTCCCTTCTGTATTTTCAAGAGTATAATTATCTTTTCTGAGAAAGAACCTGGTGAAATACTTTCATTGCAATTTGGAAGTTGATTCCTCTTCTTTATAGCCTTCCAATCCAGCTGAGAGGCAGCTCACGTTGCACTGAAGGCTTTAATTTGGATTTCTCTTCGGTGCTTCTTTTTTTACTAACTGTTCACTGTCAGTTGCTTTAAATATTGGTTCTGTTCTTTCACTAAGAGTGCACTTTGTTTTCCACATGTTCTTTTACAGCTTTCTAGTGTTCTTTCTTAGTCTAAGTAATTCTGAAAACCCAAATGCCTCGCAAAGCATAGAATCATAGAATTGCTTGAGTTGGAAGGGACTGGTAAAGATCATCCAGTTCCAACCCCCCTGCCCAGAGACACCTTCCATTGGACCAGGTTTCTCCAAGCCCCATCCAGCCTGACCTTGAACACTTCCAGGGATGGGGCATCCACGACTCTTCTGGGTAACCTGTTCCAGTGCATCACCACCCTCGTAGTAAAGAATTTCTTCTTAATATCTAATCTCAGCCTACTCTCTTCCAGTTTAAAGCCATTAAGTGAAACATTACCAGAGACAGAATGTTTGCTGTCTGTATGAATGTTACACACAAGTAGAGGACTTTCCATTAGGTGCATCACTTTTCTACCAGAAAATCTGATGTTACCACTGCCAAACCACTGGTGATCCTCTTTGGCTTCAGCCAGCGTTGGATCATTTAAAGAGACTGAGATTGTGATTTTCAGAAGGATCCTACTCTGTTGTCAGGTTTTATTTCTGTCCTCAAAGGACCAAGCACTATCTGTGAGGAGTGTACGTTGGTGGAATTGTTCTGGCTTTACTCCTGTGGCTGAAATCAGAATCTAAATTCACGTTTCCACTCTGCTGTCTTTGTCAGAGTGGAGAAATGTTATGTTTGATAGTCGTAGGTCAGACCTCATCCATCTACTCTGGAAAGACATTTTTCACTCCATCAAAAATGTTGCAGGTTTGCAAGCAGGAATAACTGGGTTTTGCAGAGAATGTGGGTCTTTTGTAACTGCTGAATTCTTCCGTACTGACCTGAGGCTCCTCATCAGCTTCTCAGAGTGTGCCAAATATGGGGAACAAGGTAGCAGCTGAAATTAGAAACAACTTGTGTCAAGAAACTTTTCTTCTATGAGAATAGAATTGTTGGAGATGCTTCCTCTCCCACATCTCTGTTCCCTAGAAATTTTAGACTTAGCACTGTCCTGGGTTTACATTTCTTTGGGTTTTATTATTAGTAAATGGCTATTCACAGTTGTGAGATGATTTCCCTTTGTGCGTTCATCAACTTGTATTGTTGCATTGCCATTTTGATGACTGTTGGAGAGAATGTTTCGGGCCCAGGAGGATGTGAACCAGTGAGTAATCCCAACTCACTATTTGAATTATGTATGTAGCTCTTGGCTGCCACCTCCCATTTCCCAGAGCACTTCCAGATAATGATTCTCCTCATTATAGACCTTTTTTTGATACATAAAAATGTACTTCTCTTACTGGATCATAATTAAGGGAGCAAGTGAGTTTAGTTACTTCCGCTGCTAAGATATGTAATGACTTACTATTTGCACTTGTAAACTCATTTAAGGCCTTCTGATGGAAAGCTCTTCAAGGACACCAAGTTTAGGACAGTTTGTTAGTCTCTTCACATCCTCTGTGCTTCTCCCAGTGCCATTAACACCTTCCAGGATATTCTTGCCATGTGGCTGCATATATCTGTTCTACATTCTGCTGGCATTCAGTTTATGGAGCACGAGTGAGCTGAGTGACCACCTCTTCCTAGTTAACCTGACACAGTTGAACACCAGCTTTAATTAAAGTTCAGCACTTAATTAATTAGTGAACATAAGGTCTGGAATATGTAAAAGACAACCAGCTCTATGTCAGCAGCAGATTCTTGTTTTCATTCTGTGTTACCAAGGAGGTGTACAAGGGTTTAGGCTGTCCCTTAGGTATTAAAATTCTGCTCTTTTTGTGTGGTGGAAGGTACAGTGAATTCTTGAATGTGATGTCTCTGCCTATTAATAGAAATATCCTACTGAGCAGAGCAAGGCGAGTCCTGAATGTGGAGGGGAGTGGAGCAGGAGTGGCTGATGTTCGAGCAGCTGTTTCAGACTCTTCACACCCACATGTACAGCTCTCTGTATTTGTGCTGTTTAAGCACCAATTAAGTTGATTTTTGCGGCAATAATACAGGGAGTTATGAAGCAGAAGTACTCTCAGGACCCTCCACCCTCCTGTTCTGTAAGCAGGATCTCCAGTTCACTTCTGCTGCTTCTGCACCCCGTATCCTCTGGGGACAAGGGTCATGATCACAGTCCTGTGCTGTCAGACATTGGGGGTGCACATGGCATGTCATCCCAAGCCTCAACGTGATAGTGACCAAACACCTGCCTATCAGTAAAAACCTTAAGCGCAGCCAAATTTTGGATCTAATGACAAGTGCCTCAACCTCAATTTGCAACACCCAGGCTGCTTTCCATCATTGTGCCTGCAGCATGCCTCCCTTTCCCATCCTGCCTATAAAAATGGAAGCAGGTTTCTGCTATTCTTCAGCTCAACTTATTTTACCTTTGATCATCATGCAAATTTCTGGCCAATTGTCAGGCAAAGCTTTTCAAACCACGTTGCACCGAGCAAGCAGGGGTTTTCAGTCGCTCTTCAGCACAAAGCCTCGCAATCTAGCTCTTTGTTGTTGGTGTTCAACTTCCAGGCCACGCTCCCTCTAATAGTGACTTGTTCCCCTATAATTATTCACAGCCCTATTTTGGCTCTTTATGAGGAAACTTGTCCCAGCATCCAGTACACCCCATCTGTTGCAGATGATGCTGCAGTTGCTGTGTCTGCTGACTCCATTGTTTAAGGTTGGTGCAGAGCCATACCTTGAAGCATTTTTTTTTGCTTCATTTGTTTTTGACCTTTCAAGGTTATGAGCAGCAGTGGGGATATCATTGCCATGTCTTGCAAGATCATTTTGCCACAGCCAAGATTACTCCCTTGATGTTGTCTTCATGATTGGTGTGGATTAGCTCTAGGAAACATAAAAGGATTGGGGATTATTTTGCCAGGATTTTAAACCATATATCAAGTATTTTTAAAAATTTTTTTTTAAGGCTTTCTTGTTTCTCATTTCAAAGAGTACTTATTGAACAGTGGCCCAGAACAGGGTCAAACTCTCTGTCTTCCAGTCAAATACTCAAATGTTAGTCTGGGGTGTCATCCCCCCTTGCTCCTAGCAGAATCCTGTTTTTCACCGTGTCACCTCTTCCCACCAGAGGAATGGGAAGCACAGCCAAGGCAGACTGTTCTCTGTGCCTCTCTGTGTTGTTTCAGAGCTACAATATGTGTCCTCACTGCAGTGAGCAGCCACTGGTGCAGCAAAGTTGGCTGGGATGGTGTTAACGCTGCCCCTGCCAGGACACAGGTGCTCCAGGTGGGATTAGGGTCTATAAACTGCAATGTGTATCCTGCTCCTCTTTTTGAGTGCAAAAATTTCTGCTTTTTAATTTCAACTGATATATATATATATATATATATATATATGTATGTATATATTAGATGGACTAATACATTTTGAGATTGTGTTACAAGTATAGTTCAGGATTTTATTATAAGCCAAGCACTACAGTGACTGCAGTAATTACCAACCCTTACTGCACTGGGTCTGACTGGTATTTCCTTACTTGTTAGATGGATTTAGAAGAAGAAAATTATATTTTAATTGTAAAATTATGAAGAATAACCTTTTTAGTGTAAAATTATAATTTTACCTTTTATGACTGAATAGGTGTTGACTTGTTGAGTTGTAAATTCAGTTATAATACATTAATAATGGAATAATTATTAATAATAAATATTGGGTTGTTGAATAATTATGTATTTATTATTAAAAACATAATAATTTATTGAATAATTATGTTTTTCATCAAGTTTTGGCTGAGTTAATTTGCCTTCAAAACTATTGTTACCTCCCTGCATTCTCAGTGGCTTAATAAATTACAATTGAATGTAGACCTCAGAAGTACTTGTTTTATTATTCCAGGCTCTATCACTGCTATTAGGCTTGGCCATCATTTGCCTACACTGTCTCAAACCCCTTCTCCCTCTCTGATCCTTTATTACTTGTTCTTGTGGGGGAACTCTTTTGGTTTGACTTTGCAAGTTAAAAATATTTCCTTGTGACACTTTGTATGGAAGCTCTCCAGTCTGGTTTTGTTAACACATCCAGCCCACCTAATGGTGTTTGCTCTATATAAAGTCCTGTGATGATGCCTGTGATGTATCCTCATCCCACATTGGAGAACTTGCTACGCTGGTGTTTTTCAACATGAAATGTGTCTTTTGCTACTGTTTATTTTAAAATCTTGCATAGACCAGGGTATTTTAGCTAAAGGTCCCTGCTTTTCTCCATCTATGGAACAGAGTTGTTTTGCATCTTGGACTTCCATAAGTTCTGACTTGTATTTCATTGCTGATGAGCTCTTGAATTCCTTCTTCCCTGAAATACACTGAAGATTGTTTTATATGTGTTTTTAATTCTGCCCATACAACAACCTGGTTGATAATCACTACTGCAGGAGTGCTATTCCTATAGATGAGGATTTTTACTAACACTGAGATAAATATTGCAATCTCTTTCTACTGTAAGTTGACACAGGTAATTTTTTTCTCTATACTTCGCTGATATCTGTGATTGGTTTGACTTTGTGTAATTATGGACTCAAATCCTGATAAGTGAGGGTGGGAGTACTGGGAACCTGATAAATATTTCTGAAATAAACCATTAGAATAAATTGTTATTTTCAAGACATCTGCAGGGTTGGATAATTTTGTTTCTCATCAGGTTTTGGCTGAGCTAAATTTACCTTCCAAATAATTTTTCCCTCTTCGCCTCTTCAGTGGTTCAATAAAATAATTTGACCACTCCTGTAGTGAGAGAAACATCTGCTTATTACTTTTCAAAACCAGAGATAATAGGAGCAATTGTCAGACAGTTTTGAAAGAACTGTAATTTCTTTTGGCCAAGGCTCTACTGCGCATTTAAAACCTGTGTTCTTAGGAGGCTGAATGTGCATTACATGGGCTTGGCATCCAATACCCTCATTCTGTGTAAGTTGGGCTCTTTCAGATCTCTCAAAGTAACTTCTAAGGCTTGGGTGCAACGTGTATTGAATGTAAGCTTTGAATTGCCCTGCTCTACGTCACTGGACTTCTCACCCATCCTCAAGTGCAAGCAGTGCGTGTTTCTCTTAGTTTGCAAATCGATGCAAAAATCTTTTTGATTTAGTCTTTACTCAATGTCGAATTTTATGTCAGTGTTATAAACTCCAGTTGTGTTTTATCTGCTGATTAGTCTTATAATGTAAAGTGCCTGGTGATGCATTGCATAGAAGATGCTATAAAAATAGTTTATGGTGTGATAGCAAGGAGGAATGTGGGGAACGCAGATTCACTTTATTAGATGAGCAGGAGTCCCCAAACAATCATTTGTCAACAGTAGTTAAAGGTTGGTTTATCTTCAATCATTGAACCTTTAATAAACATGTTTTTAGCTGAAGTAGAAGAGTTATATTGAAAATAAAGTGAAGAGAATTTATAGGTTTGTGTTGGTTTTATCTACTGAGAGAAAAAATTGGTAAGCGCATCTAATTTTTGCACTAAATATCTTTTCCAATAACTGTGTCGGGTGAAAAACAATAATTAAAAACCAGTCTTTCTCAATGTTATATGCAAAAACTCCTTTCCTGTGATGAAAGCAGATGAAATTATGTCTATTTGTTCAATTCTCTTTGTATATGTCTATTAAATTTAACAGGAATTAAGCACAATCGTTCTACAGAGAGAGATCCTGTTACCTGCAAATGTAATTATTTCTTTAAAGCTATTTTTCAAGTGCAGTCTGTTATATTGTGTCCTATCTGGTAGTGGGCAGTTTGCTTTCAACCTTATTGGACTGTGCCCTTGGGCAGTAAGAATCTTGAGAAAAACCAGCATTAAAGGGCAATTTTGGCACTTGGCTCTTCACAAATATTAGCCAAGGAATTTCTGACAGCCCTGGTAGGTGACATGGGTAGGTGACATTATCATCTTAGTTTTAAAAATGGAGAGCTTAAGGCTTTGCTTAAAGCTGTCTGAGCATCTGAGCTCACATGTGCTTGGGTTGTTTTTTTCTTTGGTTTGAAATGGGGTTTTTTGGACGGACATCAAAAATATGATCAGAATTCCTGAATGTTGGAGTAAAACCTGTTCTAAAACCTTTGAAACATTAGCAGTAATTTCACAAATGGCAGCTTGGGCTCAAACTAGAGCTGTGTGCAGGAGAGGCAGATTTTTCAAATGTGGGTTCACTTGTGCTTCACATAATTGTGTCTTACGTGGGCTTTAGCGTGGGATTTGGGTGGATTTTTTTTTCTGAGCATGTTAATGGCACATAATTGTGAGTTGCAGATAAAAGCATTGTCTCAGGCTGGTTTTGTCTGCTTATGGTTTAGGGACAGTTTTGGTCATCCACTATTGCAGAAGTCAGTGAAATTGAGGGAAATCAGCTTTCAGCAAGTGAAATATGTGCATTAACTGTACTTTTCAAAACAGAGGGTCATGTGCTTTGTGTGTAATTGGATAACCAGCACTTGTGGCTGTGACATCTGATCTTTTTATCAAAGATGTGATATGAGAGTGCAAAATAATTAGCATTTGAGATGTAAAGATTAATGTGGAGAACAGCAACCTCCTGTCTTTTCTCATATGCACATTAAACTTTGAGTATAACTGTGGAAATGTAAATGTGGTAAGCTATAGAGTATTCACAGAATCATGGAATGGATTGGGTTGGGAGGGACTTTAAAGATCATGCAGTTCCACACTCCCAGCCATGGGAACGGACACATTCCACTAGATCAGTTTGCTCGAAGTCCTGTGCCAAACAGTTGTGGATTCCAGTGGATATGAGGCATTTACATGCTCTGGGAACCCCTTACTGATATTCACTTACATACTTGGAGAAATAAAAGTGTACATTTTTTCCAACTATTTGTTTAGCTATTATTACTATTATTTAGCTATTATTACTAATTTACATTCATTGACAGTCCTTCTTTTAATTAATTTAATGGAAAGGCACTAAACCAGCATTTTTTCCTTTGAAGTTCTAGATGTCTGAGGAGGGTGGGAAGCAGAGCAGGGGAAACAATGCTGTATCACTTTATACAAGAGCCATTTAAGGATGACTTTTGCCAAGGGCTTTTAATGACATGGCAAGTGTGTCATAGGACCTGCTTATATGGTAGATGTCTAGTTAATGAAAAATAAAAATGAGCCTGTTAATAATTAAAAGACTTGCTGCAAGCTACCAAAATCTACAGGATAATAGTAGGGAATGTCAGAAATTTTGAGAAGAAATATAATAATGTGAAAAGTAGGAACAATCTGAAAAAAAAGCCTTGTATCACCTGAGCAGGCTATGGTGAGGTTAAAGAAAGAAAAAAAAAGTATTAGTCCTTTTTTTGGCATAAGTTCCATTATGGAAAAATGCAGAAATTATATATACATCTGTCATTATTCATGTAAAAATAGGGAAGTTCCCAATTTTCTTTTGAAGTGACCTTGCTTCAAAATTCTACCAATTTTAATGCAACATAAACATTTCTTTTTCCTGTTTCCAAAGGGAGGATGAGTAATATATGTTATTAATGAAACTGAAAAGCAGTTTTGTGAGTCTTCAAATTGGTCAGTTATCATTTTCTTAAAATCCCCATCTCTAAGAGAAATTCAGTGCAAGCCCTCCTGGGTGGCATTGTTATAATAATTGAATATCAGAGTTAATGAAATATTCAAAAGGTTCCCTTCCTCGTTTTCTCTCTTGCCCATCTGTGAGAGAGTGCAGCAGTTAATGAATCTTGAGGTAGCACAATTGTTCTGTTACCCTCTCAATATATATGTGGACTTCCAGTAGAAAGGGAATTTTTAAATCTACAATTTAATTTCTTTTCATTGTCTAAGAGCTGTCTTTTGCTAAAAAATATTATTTCTATGTATTGAAAGGCTTAGAAATGAAATATGCTAATAAAAGGATATCTGATTCGTTATCCAGAGAATAATGTAATTTGGGGGAGGATTAGAAAAAGTATGATTCATATTAAAACGTGGTTTTCAGTTGAATCCGTGACGAATTTTACTGGTCTATTTTTCCAGTTAAAAATAGATTGTGACTACTATTAAATGGGTCTTGGAAAGCAAAAGAAGAGGAAGTTTTGTAAGGGGTTTTAAATCCTCAGGACCAAATCAACAAGCTAGGCTATAGAATTTCTAAGGGTACATCTCTGTAGTTTCTTATCACTTAGTTTACAGCAGTACCTTCACTCTCTACCAAAAGCATCAGATACTGCTTAGATACCCCTGATGGCATAAACCCTGTCCTGGAGGTTCTGATCTTAAGGAAGGGAAAAAACAGGTTGAGGAAAGGGCACAACTGCTTCTTCTTGTCCTGCTACATCTATGACAGTTTAGCAGCTCCAGTGAGCTCAGGGAGGAATTCGGGAGCTGCAGTAGAGTGTCCTGTATCCCAGTGCCAGAGCATGTGGTTCCATCAGTCTTTTCTGTAGGAAAGGGCACAGGGACAGCACCAAGTAGCTGGAGTTCCTTATGGTCTGGTGGTCTGGTGTTCCTCATCTCCTCCCTATCTATTCAATAAGGGGAAGAAATTGGCCTTTATATTTTATTTTAAAATAATGATGTCCAGGTTGCCCTTGTACATTGTCATCATCTCATACAGAGAGACAGCACCACCCAGTTCTCTCCTGTTGGGTCTCTCAGGCAGATTGATAGCATAGGCTTGTTTTAATCTTCAGTGTGTTAGAAAGAGCATCTCTGGTACTTACAGCTGCTGTTAAATACATGTCCTGGTGGGACTTCTGTCCTGTCATTCACAAGATTGATTTGTGCCCTGATTTATGTGGCAGCAGGACTCCTGAAGCTACTCTAGAGAAGCTGGGAGCTATGCTGTGCTAGTTCTGTCATCGTCTCCATTACTGAGAAGAAAAGCACTTTTTTTCAGAAGTTTCTGCTGTTTCTCCTTTATTGCTAGAAAGCACTTTCACACATGCTGTTCCTTTCATAACACTCTCTTGTGTCAACAGTCAAGTGGAGGAACAAAAGTGCAACTTGAAGTGGAGAAGAAAACCGTCCCCCTTTTCCTCCAGTCAGGTTTACTAAAATAGTTGTGCCTCTTCAGCTGCTTGTTAATGGTTGGACTTGATGATCTTAAGAGAGATCTTAATGATTCTGTGCTATTAAGGACCATGGCCCATGAGCACTGTCTGCTGCTGCCAGGCTGGGAAGGCAGAGCTGGGAACCCACACTCAGACCTCACTGAAGACCAGGGGATTAATTTAATGGAAAAAAAAAAAAATCTGAATACCAAGGGGAAGGGAGGGGCAGGCTGACCCTGCCATATGGTACCTACCAGGGCTTTGCTAAGTCACCTGCATGACTGTAACTCTGTGGAAGATTAAGTGACTTTAAAGCTAAGCCTGGGCGACAAATTAGTATAGAAATATGGGCATCTCTTTAAGATCACAGAGCTAACATAGTGCTGTGAGAATTCCTGGTCTTGTAATGAAATTTTGGCTTAAAAATTACCCTGCAGTCATGTTTTCTTGCAATAAAAGCTCACATGAAGCTATCGATCTTGTTCAGTGGAGTACATGACAAAGTTTAACAGTCTATCTGACCATTTGTGCAAATGTAAGATAGTTCAGATTCGGTGGCTACATAAGCATTGAGCAGTGCCGTGGAGTATTTACAGTTCTTGTGTAAACCACATCGGCCTTTAAAGCACTACACATGCAAAATGAATCTTGGGTCATTCTTCTCTTGTAGATCTCAAATCAGTGAAGATTCATGAACTGGTGAATGCCCCTCATTATTTCCAAGCTTATTTTTAATGATTCTGATTTATCTCAGTATTTGCAGTGCATCTGTAGGTTTACAGAAACAGGATCTGAATTCCCAGCCAGCAGTAAGAAACCCGAAATTGTCATGGCACACAGTAATTTAGTTTTAAGCAACAACCATTCAGTATAAGCTGATGTTTTAAGGTACAGGAAAAGAATGTGGATAAGAAACCCCACAGATAATAGGTGTTTTGATATAGCTCTCTAATCCTGCTGAGAGAACAAATAATATGTCTTCCACTTGGCAAAGCTGGCAATTGAAAAACTTACTTGAAAATAGGGATTTATGGCACAATGACAATTTCATGACTTTTCATGGTTTCAGGAGGTTTTCCCCTATTCCTGATTATCATCAGAAGCACTGTAGTAAACAGAAATTGTTTGCCTAATAATTGCTAACAAATATTTTATGAACTTCTTCTGTAACTTTCCAGCTTTCTAACCCCAGCTTCATTTAACACCAAACATCTACATCTTAAAATAAATGTCAAGGCTGGTTGTTTCTCACAGCCGGTACAAAGATGAACAATAAAAATGGAAGGACATTCTTCAAGTAACACATTCAGTTGGCCAACTGACAAGCAGAGTGCTGATTGCCTGTTTCAGAGTATTTTAAACACGGGGTTTTAAATGAGTTAAAGTAATGGATAAAAGGTGAGAAATAGTGCAAAAGGCTCTATATGATAGGGATTTGTAGACTTCTAGTGCGTTCTCTTTCAGGTTCTCTTATGTGTTTACTCTGCTTTTTTGAAAAAGAAAAGATCTGGCAAAAATATTGGTGTTATTCTGTACAAGGCTGTTGCCACCCTGACTTCAGGTACTGGTGCGTGCAGAATGTCACGTATGGATGAGGGACCCAACTCAGAAAAGCAGTGCATTTGTCAAGTTGCCAAACCGTTTTTCATCATCCTTGTGTTCTACCGCTTTCCTTGTGTATGATCAATAACACTCAGCATAGCATTTGCCAAATGCCAGTGACCCCATCATCCAAATGAAATGAGCTTTGCTCTTGTTTGTGTGGCTTGTGATAACGTCAGCCAGACTGCAGCCAGATGTTACGGGACCGCTGGTTCGGGCGCTCGGGTGAAGGCTTATACAAGTCCCTCATGTGGGATTAAATGTCAGGCTAGATTGTATATTACAAGGCCACAACTTGGCATAAGCTTTGTGCACTGCAGGGCTTGGAAGGACTTAGTATGCACTCTATAATAGAGAGAAACTGAGTTCTCTGTGCTTTTCTTGAGGAAAGAGTTAGATACTACTGCTCTCTTTTACCTCTGGCATTTGACTTCTGGTTGGCCTAAGCCCTCTTCCCCTTAGTTTCCCCTTTCCTCTTGAGATGTGAGGGCACATGAAACTTACTTTCCTTGTGTGGTGTCTGCTGTCTATGTCATAGAAAAAAGTGAGATACCTTTCTTTCTTTGGGGAAAGACATCTCTTTTTTTGGAAAAGATGTTCATGGGCCCTACAGCCAGCCAGTTCCAATCTTCAATTTTCCCTCAGCATTGTCAAGAGCAGGTAAAGACTGATGACTGCTCAGCTAGTCTCCAGGGGAGTTACAAGCCTTTCTGCTTGTCTCCTTTCACCTGGTCTCTTTACTGGGATCCTGAGTATCAGAGTAATAATAACAACTCTGTCCTGTGATAGTCCTAAGCCTGTTTTTCTTTCCTGATGAGTCAAATGCCCCAGCTAGTGAAACCGTCACACACTGTACACACTGAAATGTATCCCTCAACTGCAGGTGTATTGCCACTTCTGTTCACCACAGTCTCACAATTCCAGGATCAGGGCAGCTTCTTTTTAAGTCTCATCAGTCTCAAAATTTAAATTTCATAGTGGGAATTAGAATGAAAGTAAAAGAAAACATAGTAATTTTAAAAGTTTCCAGCAGCAGTGAAAAAGGGTAGTTAGTGATGCTGTGATCAAAAGCCAAATTTAAAAGTGAATGCAAATAAGAGGCAATGAAAATTGAGGACAATAATCATGTTTATCCTAGATAGCTACAGCAATTACTGTGGTGCCTTTAATACTGGCAGAGAAGGCCAGTACCACTTTGAGCTAAATAAAAGGAACCACAACAATGAGTAACTACTGATGCAGTGCACTCATGGAAAAATTACATTTTGAAAGGTATAACAAAAGCTTTATAGACTAAAGGTTTTATTTAATAGTAAAAGTTATTGCTTGTTCTTTAGGAAGTCCCCTCCAAGTGAGATACAGTATTTTTAGCCTATGCCTTTGAAAGGCATGCTGTATGTCAATTTTAAACCCTCCTGACTAAAAATTGTCATAAATACCCATTTCTTCCATGTACTTAATGTGCATTTAGTTCAGTGACCCTCAGACTGAGAGTTTAGAAAAGGAATTCTATGCAGACCTGTCTCTCCGTAGTTATGGATCATAGAATGGTTTGGAAGGAATTTAAAGTCCATCTAGTTCCAGCCCAACTGCCATGGGCAGGGACATCTTCCACTAGACCAGGTTGCTCCAAGCCCCGTCCAACCTGGTTCTGAACATTTTCAGGGATGGGGCAGCTAGAGCTTCTCTGGGAAATCTGTGCAAATGCCTCACTACCTTCTGCTTTATTTCTTTCTAACATTTAATCTAAATCTCCCCTTTTTAGGTTAAAACCATCCCCCCTTGTCCTATTGCTGTCTGTTCTTGTAAAAAGTCTCTGTCCCTGTTTTTTATAAGCTTCCCTAAGGTAGGAAGGGTGTTATAAGGTCTCTCTGGAGCTTTCTCTTCTCCAGACTGAACAATCACAGCTCTCACAGCCTCTCTTCATAGGAGAGGAGCTCCAGCTCTCTGAGCATTTCTGTGGCCCATATTGAAGGATTACCTGACACTGAGCCTTCCTGAGACTGCCTGTGTGCACACTTGGGTTACACGAGCGTTTGATGGAGCTCAGAATCACTCCTGGTGATCTGGATGGGAATTATCAACAAGTTTCTGAAGAAATAAGAAAAAGCAAGAGAAATTGCTGCCTGGATAAATAGCTATGGGAACTAGATTTAAATGGTGAATAACAATTAGAACTAAATTTAGACCACAGTTTTATGCCTGTAAATATTAGATTTGTGCATTACTGCATCAAATAGAAGCACAGATTTTATCTGATCTGGTGTAGACGTATGATCAAATTACCTGAAGCATGTGATATGGAGCTTATGATAGCTTAAATTATTAGGAATGAAGGTGAGAACACAGATAATTCCTAATGCGGCTTAATGCCTTCTGTGGGACTGTTAATCCATCAAAACAATTTTTGAGTCTTGTGATCTTGTAGAGTAAATTTATTTCAGTCAATCTTTGCATCATGGAGTTGGAGACTTTCATAACTTAGTGCAGAGTGGGACTTCCTGTATTATTTACCCCACAGGTCTCAGGGATCTGCCCACCCAACATCTATCCAGCTTGGGATATTCTAAGGTTCCAATGTGGTTCAATTTTTAATCCCTCATTCTTGGTGTTATCTTGGTTTGTATCCTAAGAACTGAATAAGATTGTCCCACTTGAATGTCAACATTGTGTCGGTAGCAGAAATGTTTAAGTCTATTTTCACTTATTTGGCAAAGAAGCAAGGAAGGTCCTGAAGTGCTGGGGAAATCCACTTACTATACTGTGGAGGTATACTTGAATATGCTAAAGGTCAATCACTGAAAATCCTACAGGGAGGAATCAGGGGAGAATAGTAGGTACATAAAAATATCTATAATTTCAGTAGGACTGATGAAAATGTAAGTTTTACAAGCTAATGTGAGTAATCTGCAGGTCTGTAAGCACTCCATCAATGTCCACAGCTTAGACAGGAATTTTTATAACTTCTCAAATACAGAATTGGCTGCTAGGTTGCAGAAAACAGAAATAAAATTTGTTGCCCTCATTAATGTTGTTATTAAATATCCTTGGCTCTCTGCCTATCTCTTCTTAAACCACACTAAATGGAGCTGAGAGTTATACAGTCATAGTTGAATGCCCTTTCTCTAATGCATACATTTAATGCTCATACTCTGCATCTTGGTGAGCTGTATGTCATGTTCGTTCGTCTCCATGTGACAGCGTTAAAGTAACATGAATATTTATCAGCTTGATGGAACGTATATTAGAAATCAGCATCGTTATATTAAATTTAAAAAATTAATCAGTGCTTACTCTCATGATAATGTTATGCAAAGCCAAATTCTTGTATCTTTTGAAATGCTTTCCTTAATGTGTTCATGCTTATTGTCTATTGTTTGCATCATCCTTTGGCCATGGAATCCTCCAAGGCTCCTGAAAGCCAACATGCAAATATTCTTTTGCATTACTTTATTACTAATATGCAAACTTAAATATTTTCATTTTGTTGGCAAATATCAAACTATTATTACATCACAAGTGCAAATACATTAGTAGATCTCATTATCATAGAATGGTTCTGGTTGGAAGGGACCTTAAAGATCATCTGTGCCACCCTTCCTGCCATATAGCTTGATGCAAACAGGATAAGCCACCAGACTGGGCAGATGGGGATGCCCATTTCGTCAGTCCCTAGGGGCAGCAATAGCAGGGGGTCTGTGGATGGGAGAGCACGACCCACCTCGAATCTGCACATCTCTTCAGAACCTCATTTAACATCAGCTCTTTTTCTTCACAAAAGCCTCAAAAAAAACTTCTTTTAATTTTTTTTTTTTTGCTTCAAGGGCACGGGTATTTTAGTGTATCTGTCAGTTCACATTAAGAGGTGCTGGTTCTAGATAAACGTAAGTATAGAAACCACAAACACAAATAATCAGGGTGCGATGGCAGACACAGAAGGATGCAGAGTCCACAGCAAACATTTGCTGACACGACTCAGAAGTTGTCCAGGGTGGCATGTGTTGAGTAGGATGGAGAAAACCTGTTCATTTCTAAAAACAGCCCTACCTGGGTTTTATTTGATTTTATTAGCAGGGAGGAGCATGCTTTTTGTTCTGAACAAAGCACAAGCTGTTTCATTCTTTATCTGATAATTGTTCTGTAAGGTTTCCATGATTAATGCTAACCTGCAGTCCTGTACTGTGTGTGAGATAGCATCACCTTTGGATTACGAGTTCCACTGAATGCTTGAGTTCCTGCTTTCTAATAAGTGGGAAAGCAAGAAAGACTGTTTGAACACAACCCAGGTATTTTTCAAAATATGGAAATAATCACAAATGGCTAATCTAAGGGGCAATCCAATATTTGCTGCTAAAACGTAAAAACCAAAATGAGATTCAGAGTAAGACATACAGCTTAGTCCTTATCTTACCTTGGTTATTGGTTTATGGGTTTATTTATATTTTAGCTCATGTGTTTGTTTAAGATAGAGTTTCATATTGCTCTATGAAGCTGTAAACCAGTTTTCCATTATTCTGTGCTGTTTGTACTCAAGACCTTACAAAACTTTTCATGGCCTTTAACCTAGATGACAGTGCTTGGGATTCATTACATGGCTGCCTAAGCACTTTCTTTTTATATCAAAATGATTTATACGTTCTGTACTTTTCCCATTTCCTCTTTGGAGAATGCCAGAAAAGGAAGGCCAGTGCGGCAGTCGCTGTGATTGATACTATGCTTTTGAAGACAGATGGGAATTATTTAATGCTAGGGGACTTTCCAATTAGCTCTCTATCCTACCCATGTTTGGAATTATCAGTTAATTTTGTGTGCAGGGTTAGCTGAACAGATCCTGTCACAGGCACCCTTAGCAGCACGAAGAACTTGAGAAGCTAGTATCAAATAAATTTCAGCTGATTATCATATCACCTGAGCTGGAATGGCTTTTCATGTATTTATTCAGGAGTGATCCTTAATCTTGAAGACATTTTACATCAGTATGAGGCCACTGCCCTTGAGGAAATTTCTTCAAAGTCAAGCCATTAGAAGTGACCTTCTTTTATTAGCTGGTTTTCCATTGCTGCTGAAGGGAAGCAACGCTAAATGTGATTGATATTCTCTCCTTATTGTTCTACCCCAAAATTTAGCAAATAGAGGTGAAGCACATAGAAATGAAGGTTTTAATGGCTGGTAAGTAGTCAGAAACTCTTGAATTTCTGCAAGGCAGCGCTCCAACACCCAAAGTGTAGAGTGTGGAAAATTCTGATTTTTTCAGGAATTATGCTCTTTGTTGTTACCCCCAGAAACAGCAGCTCCTGAAATTGCTGTTTTAACAAATGTGAGTGATGACTCTGATGCTAGAATTTCATTGTCCTGCTTTTTAAGAAGAGGAGTAAGATTGTTTTCAGTGAATGCTGGGAATTTGTGAGAAGTTTTAAGCCTGACAAAAGCCTACCCAGACAGTGGTGAATACTGCTCGCTGTAAACAGGACACACAAGATTTTCTCTCCGATAATAACCCAATAGTTGGCACAGTTTCCTGTTCTCCAGCTCTGCCTGATTGAGCTTTAAGTCATCTGACATTAAGTCACCTGACAAGAGCATCCCATTTTAAGAAGCCAGCGACTTGTAACTGGAAATATGTTGAGCTCTGCAAGAATCTGAGTACTGGAGCAACAGCACAGCATTCCATGCTTTACTGGGAGATTGTAGGCTACTATGCTGGCTTTGTAGCATTCCTCCCTGCTAAAAAGCTTAAATTATACTGCATGATCAGTATTATCTCCCATTCAGGTTTACAGTGTCAGAGACAATACTTTGAGTGCAACATTCTCCTGGAAATACCCTTTCCTGTAAAACCATGTTTATCAAGGATGGGTTTGTTTGCATGTGACATCCACTTCCTTTAATACCCAGCAGAATGGGACACATTCCTGCACTTATTTGAAAAATGAAACTACTATTCATTAGGGACAACATAATTCTGTGTAAGAGGCATTTCTATTTTTTGTGATAAATAATAGTAATTACTCTGTCTCACTGCTGCATGGCCATGCTGAAAAGAGACATTTGCGTTTTGCATGATCAGAGAAATATGAACAACCCCAATAAATTCTTTCTTTGCCTGCCCTAGGCAATATGTCATTTCTATGTAGGTATAGACTGTGAGAATTAATTACATTTTCTTACTTCCTACTAATCAAAGTGAAAAGACTGACAGGTAACATGCAAAGGAATTTATCAGTTATTCTCTGTGTTATATTCACTGCTCTCCTTCACTTTACTTGAACGTCTCAGAAAAACAAATAATGTTAACTCATTAAATTCTCATTACTGAGCAGATTGTTGTGAAAAATCTGACATTTCTTTTAAGGGAAAGGGAGAATAAGGAATGTGTGAGTCTAGAAATGCCAGTGCAGGAAATTCCTTAAAAAAAAAGCATCTGCAATTCTAATGACTGAGCTTATCAAGTGTCACCTACACTTGCGTAGGTATTCAAGATTAATTATTTTTTACCAAATCCTTCTTTTCCCCCCCCTTGCAAATATTCACTTTTCTTTTGTTCAGCTAATCAGGTAACAAGTACCTGCCCATTGTTATCTCCATGTTAACTTGAATGTTGTGCCGTAATTGAACTCTTTCTTTAACCTTATCACACGAAGAACCTAAGTGAATTGAAAAATCTCTTATATCATCATAATCCGGTACTTATCTTTCCTTGCTTAGGAGGTAAAATACACCCATTGAGCTTGACTCGCCCGGAAGATTTATAAAATACTAGTACTCCTAAAATTGCGAGTTCAGTCTATTTAGATTCCCGTGGTTTATACAGACATATTTTGAATTCAACTCATCTGACTGTCCAACCATTGTTATGCTGCTCTCTCTCTCTGCTGTTGCTGAGAATCAAAATTCAAAAGCTGTCTGCGTTAGGGATCGTAGGCCGACTCCAGCTCTGCTGGCTCCAATGGGAATGGTGTCAGTGGCTTCCTTAGGTCAGGGTCTACTTCTTAACTTTCATTATTTTTGTTTTCTCGACTAATAGCATCCTGTGCTGTAGAACCCCTGATTAACAGTGTAATTTCAATAACTCTACACCAGTTTTTGCTCCTGTTGTACATGTGTGGTCACAATTCATGTCTGCCATGCTGATATGAGGATACCTGCCCCATGACAGTAAATGCAGTCTCTGATTGACTTAGGTATGGGAGAAATTGCTTAAAATGCTTTTTTTCTTATGCTACTTGTCATAAATAGACTTAGCATGTGGAGGGTTCCAGACATTCATCCTGCATTCAGTGTGTCTATACCTGGATTTTATTATCATACATCTGTAAGTAGCCTGCCTTTATGGTAATTAAAAAACAAATCACAGAGTTAAAAATGGGGTTTGTGTTAGTTCATCTCTGGAGTCTGAGAAAGGTTTTCTTTCTTATGCTGCATTATGGCTGAGATAGGATATGATCCATTGTTCAGGCAGCTGTTTAGTAGTTATTCTTAAAATCACAGGTAACACCATCAGGTTTGCAGAACACCTCCTCTTCTTCCATAGCACTGCACTGTGTTTACTCCTACAAATCCTTCCTGCTTCTTCAGCTCCCACTGCTCAAGGCCAGTGTAAAGCAGACTGAGTGTTCTGCAAAATACATTTCCTAAGCCCATACAGCTAGATTATTCCTCTCTCATTTTTATTTTATTTATCAGAAGTCTCCCCATCCTACTTTGGGTTAGAGGACAAAGTCAGGCAGTGAGGTCGGGGCCTTTTTTCCCATCATCTGTCCGTCTCCAACTGCTTAGCCAGAATCTGGCTGCTGAATTGCCCTCTAGAGCTTTAATTTAATCTGATAACATAGGTTTAGAGAGCTGTGCCTAGCTGTGGGGGAGAAAGGAGTAGGACAGCCAAGCCATGCTCCTGGTGGTGCAGAGCTGCACATTCCTTTCCAAGGATTCACAGCCAGGTGGCAAATTCTGACTTAAAGAGAATCAGGGAGTTGGTTTTAGTAGATAAAGGTTTTTTAAAATCACCTTAGGACTTCGAATAGAGCATCACAGGTAAACCAGGAGGGTTGATGTGTTGTACGCAATTACATTCTGGCTATCTAAAACCTGGTTATCAAAGAATATAATTCTATAATAGATCATCTAGTTCCAGCCTTAAAATGAATGCTCAATGTCTTTGTTTTAACAAATCTTTTTTCTGGCATGTATTTTTATTAAAGCATTATGAGCCTGTTCCCATCATATCCTGTTCAGCTTCTCTGTTTGCACCATCTTTTTCTCTTCGCAAGTTTGCACTTGCCTCACATCTCTCTCAATCTCAAGCAGGCTCATGCTCATACCCCTGCTGAATGCAGACATTCCCAGTGGTGCTTGTCTCTGAAATGGTCATGATTGTGTGCCAGGATGTGTCCTAGGAGATGCTCTCAGCCTCCTAAAGCCTTGAAGTTTACATTATTAATGGCTGGGTTGTGGTTTGGGATGTTCATACCAACAGAGATCATGCGGGTCCCAATTATTTTTGCACTTGTCTCACCAGTTCCCATTTTCTACCCTAATTCAGATAGTTTCTAGAGAAACAAAAACATAAGAGCAGATGTCTGTTCCTTGACAGATCTTTGAAGAGGGGAAAAGATTTGACAAAGCTTTGTGTTGGCAAGCACTAAATGGAAGTCAATTAATTAGAACCAATGTTTTAGAAAGGGATATTTTCAATGCCCCATCACATTAGATCAGGCATCTTAGGATTTGGAATCACATGCTGAAATCATCCCATCCTACATTTTCCTTAGATTTAACTTATGTTAATAAGGTGTCAAAATGAAGAGAGATCATTCTCTTCCCCCCCCTTTCCTTTCTCTTCCTTCTCCCTCCTCCTCTTGGGTTTTCAGGGAATAGATTGTGGCACTTCTTTTTTTTTTAAAGGTCTTCTCTTAGTGAGCCTGACTGCTGCTGTGTTTGTTTTGTGTATTACAGCATCCTAGAGGAAATGTCTAATTGATTGCCGTAATAGCAGTGGGCAAGAAATTGTTCAGAGTTCATCTATTGACATTGAAGTAGTTTTTGTATCTACCCCTTGTTTCACAATTCTCTTTGCTTTATTCCTGATGTTCGTTATATCAGACAAATGCTCATGCACTGAACAGAGGCAATTAAAGATCAGGTCTGTCATGTCACAACAGTAGTTTTTCTATTCACAAGAAAACACTAGTATTTGCTTTGTAAAAATACTGTGCCTGCTCTAAAGCTACTCAGGCTGCTTCATGGTTTTAGATCAGCTGCAAGTTTCCCTTTGGCTGCTCCAAACCATGGAAATTGAAATAAGTACTTCTGTTAATGTGACAAGCTGTGATAATACAAGATGAAAGTGCCCTGCATTATGCCGCCCACCACAGCCAATGTCTGTTTCTGCATTTCCTTGGAAAAAATCCCCCACTCCATCATAGCCAGGCAGTTCTAAATGTCAGATTATAGTAAATTTGTTTGATGATTTGTATGTTTGGACTGGTAACAATCGCCATCCAGCAATTTAAGTTGTCCCACGTCACAAATAGGGGACTTACTTGTTGGATGTGCCTATCTGGGTTTTAATGCAGATCACCGTTCCCATGCTATTTGCCGTTGTGTAAATAGGATGGATATGTCCCAGATGTCTTCAAATGAAGTTCCTCTCAGCTTGGAACTGATGGTTGGGGGCAGCAGGTCACCTCTCACTTATGCAGGGAAAGGGAGGGCACTTGTCACAGGTGCCACTTAAAGCATGGAGGGTGCCCTTGGCTCCTGCAGCATGTCTTATGCACCCACTGGAATTTGGGAGCCAAGAAACGTGCTTGAGCTCGGTGGGAGCCCGCGCTCCTCTAAAATGCCAAATACTGGTGCTGGGGAGAGCAGAGGTTCCCAATTCTCCTTCAGCTGCCGAGCTCCCGTGGTGCTGGTCGGTGGGGACGAAAGGGGAGCCCTGTTCCTGCTCCCCACTTAGAACTGAACTAGAGGGGATTACGAGATGGCAGAGTGCTGTGTACAAGCACATTTCCAGTGCTGTCTTCACCTCTAAAGAACAGGGATGAAAGTAGCATCACGCAGACCTTGTTAAACGGGGGAGGGGGAGAAAAAAAACAAACCGAACTACCAACAACGAAAAGCATTCAGGATCTGACATATCCGTAGCTGGTGTTGCAAAGCGTTTTAGCATCTCTTGTGAATTGCTGACTGCTCTCAATTCGCACTTGTTTAATGGACATTCGAGGCACTTAGCACCTTGTAGGGGGCATTCAGCTCTGTTTAGCATCGGTCCCTTCCGAGGTCTTCACTTCTAAAACAACCAGCTCTGCAAAGAAGAATAAAAGTTTGTTTTGACAACCCGTTGTGATGTATGGGTCCAATTACTGAAGTCTCCAGACTCATGTTGGTTCTGGAAATTTTGTTTTGGATAGTAGAAGCATAATCTGAAACAAGGAATTCTCCTTCATGTTATATTCCCTCTAGGCAAAAAAGTAAATATAGGGAGGAAAGGAATTAATGGAGCCTGTAACTCATACTGGTTTTGTTTGTTCGTATACATCAGATTACTCTGCCACACTCACTCACTTTTTCTCATCATTCTTTCCCCACTCCCACCTCTCCCTTCTCTTATCGTATTTTTACATCAGCATAACTTTTTGTTTTTCGTAGAATTGCTCGTAATTTACTCTAATGCCAACAACATGGATGTTGGAGATGTAATTTACACCATCGAGTTGAACTGGGGCCAGGCACTTCTCTAAGGGCTGCACCTGCTTTCTCTAGGCTGTATTTAGTGGAATTTTTTTCTTTAATGTTTAATTCATATTCCTTCTGGGAAAATATTTAGTGAGCTAACAATAGAAGTTAGGGATAGGGGAACTTAGTACAGCTTGAAGTTCTGTAATGCAGCTAAAACATATTCCAAACATTTTGGATATAACAAAATGAGTTTTGAATTATGTGAATTTCTCCCTCTGCTCTCTCTCATTATTAAATCCATGTTCACTTTCCCTTAATTTACATTAAAAACATATATTTTTGTTGCCTCGAGGAGGGAACAAAAATAATAAAAAGCCACCCAAAAATCCACCACCAGGAAAACCCCTTTGTACAAATAGGCTTTATAACATCCTTCTAATCTGGAATGATGGTTGATCACTGGCCATTCCCTCTTACAGGAGAGAAAGAAACATATTTTGTCTTGTGAGGTATGCCATGAAAAGTGCTTAGCTGCTTGTTTAGAGTTGTATCAATAAACATTTAAAGAATTAGAAAAGAATGTTATTTGTGGCTTTGAAGATTGCCTGATGAGCACATGTTGTTATCTGAAGTTTAATTTGGTCAAGACAGCTCTCTTTCTTTCCTGTGGTTCTGCATTAAAAACTGTAGGCCAGGGCTTTGAGCAACCTTGTTTGGTAGAAGGTGTCCCTGCCCATGGCAGGCAGTTGGAAGTAGGTGGTATTTAAGGCCCTTTCCAACCCAAACTATTCTATGGAAAACCAGTTCATGCTTATTGTCAACAAAACTTCGTACTTTTGACACAGATCAGTGTTAGATTGTCCTAAGGTACATGGGATTAGGAACCAGCCATCTATACATACTTAGAAATGTTGGTTGTTCTCTTGCTATCTAATTTTTCGTCCTTACATTTCTTAAGAGCAGGTAATCCCTGAAAACAACAATTTTTGTTTTGTTGGGCATGAAAAAAGATTCTGTGGTAAGAGCTGAGTCCTGAGACACAGTGGATGGTGACAGGAGAAGGTTCATGGTCAGTGTGTTGGGCAGTGATGCCAGCAGGCTCAGATCCTTTCAGACTCTCAAATTTGTTGGAGTTTATAAATGAGAACATTATTCTTGTCTGTAAAATGGGAAAATAGTATAGAGTTGGACAAACCATTGGTCAAAATCCTTTCCTCTCTCATTAGTGCCGTGTCAATCGTCCATTAGAAAACTGGGATGCATGGAGTTTCAAGTCTTTTTTTCTAGAAGCCTCTTAGGCAGGTTTTGACAGCTTTTTTTTGTCTCTCTTATGGGAATGAATGGGAAGTTCTCTGCATCCCATGTAATGCAATGGGCTGGTGATTTTGACTGCTACAGGAGGGCAAACCTCTTTGTTGACCCCTCAGCACTACCAAGAAACTACCAGACTTGTGTTGGCAGATCTAAGAAAACACAGGAGCTAAGCATACTTGTCACTGGATTGCATGAAGATGCAATTTATTATCAAAATTATACTCCTGTATGGCTGTAAATTCTGCAAGTTACTGTGTCAAAAATGATACATGCTCAAATTGCTGGTAGCAATCTATGTTTGCTATTGTATTTCTCCTTAGCTAAACATCCATTTAGAGCACGTACTTCTTGGTGGGAAACTAAAAGTTCAAAGGGTGAACTTAAAATTTCAGGGCAATTTTTTATTTTCTGGTGTAGAAGGAAACAGCTTGTGGTACCTTTAAAGAGCTCACTGTGGTAAAGCCAAGAAAGAAAAAAGCAAAACAAAACAAAAACCCAGAACAGATTGCTCAGCCTGTGGCTGGACTGGTACGAACAATCTGTGCAAGATTTCTCTAGAGGAACAATCTTGAGGCCTGTGCTGCTGAGAAACACAGCATAGAGTGGTGAACCGAAAACTGTTGAAGAAGCAGAAACTCTGCTGGGTTTAAGACAAAAACCAATCCCAAAGATTTCTGCTGTGCCTGTGATTCTGCAGTTCAGCCTTCATCCCCCTCTGCAGTGCTTTTCTGTTAGAAATTAATATTCTGATATGCTGGAAGTGGAGTCGGCAAAAATTTTGCACCTGGGCCTGTTGTGGGATCAACCTGGTCATTTTTAAATTTAAGTTATAGCCTACCACAAAACTTCTCATCTGCTTGGACTTTGGCTTATCCACATGCCCCACTTTCTCAATATTTAAGTTATGAAAGAATTGCTTAACTGTTAAAAGCGTATGTCAGACATTGTATCTTGGAGTCCTAAACCACAGAAAGAACAGCAGCAGCCTTGTGGCTTTATTGAAAATTCCCTCTTTATGAAAACTACATGGTTCCCTAGGTTCATCTTGCAGTGCACAGTTGATCCCAGATGGAAATGTGATGCCAAACCAGTGGGACAATACCCCTCTGTTTGCATGCATGTTTATGCATGATGTTTACTTCCAAAACCCAGACACTGGCAGTGACTTGGTGTTTGCTTGTTCCGAAGCAAGGAATTTCCTTTCCTAGAGAAGGCACAGCTGGAATAAACACAGTGACTTTTGTAAATTGCATCTCTGCTTGATAGGGAATTCAGGATTTGTCTGAAATTTGTTACCAAATGGGGAGGAAAGTAGCAAGTAACGATGAAGGGCTAATGCCTCGGTATGGCAGAGCAGCACCCTCTTTACTTGCTGCTGGGCTGGCAATGACCAGCTGCTGTTGAAGCTGTGAGTTGTTGGGAAAATCCACCTCAGGCAATCAACACTGGGCTCTCCAGGGGTAGAAGGATGGAGTAGCCTGGATAAAGCAAAATATGGATCAGTGTGGAAATGCAACACAGTCTACCTCTCTAAAATCCTGGCAGCTGATTTCTGCAGGCACAGGGGCTGACCGAGGAAAGAGCAGGGCCGTGGCTGAACACCCAAAGCATCGTAAACACCAGTGTGCTGGGCTGTGGCTGCTGGTGTGGGAGGAAGATGAGGGCTTGTTTCATCCTCAGCCTTGAAAACCCACTTGCTGAGTGCCAAGTGCGGTAGGTTAGAGCTTCCTCTGTTGGTTCCATCCTCCCCTCCTGTTACATGTTTGCTCAAAGCTGATTTCTCTGAACTCTTCCATGGGATGGTAAAATCACTCCAAAATTACTGGTAGGGTCATCTCTGTTGGCAGCATGTGGGCACAGTGTGTTTCTGTTCAATAACACGCCATAACATATGCCAGACAGGATTTTTTGTTCTAGACACGTCCTGGAACAGGGTTTATTTTTTGGTTTGGGGTTTTTCATATGATTTTTTTTCCCCCTCCCTCCTCTGCTTTTTATTTCTGACCTAAGCAAGATACACAGATTCTTTGGAGAATGACTCAAACAACACCCCTTTCTTGTGCCATTAAAAGCATATTTCTGATTTTTCTGTTCAGTCTTCTGAAATTCAAGCTATCTACACGGCTTGTGAGCATGCACAAAGTGTATCACCTGTTGACAGCCTTATCCTCCAGTGCTTTAAGGCCGTCTGAATTGTTGTTGTTCTCAGACTGTTTGAAGAAAATATCACTTTTTATTTCTAATTAAAATGCCTGCAGATTAAATACTGTGAGCTTTTGAGAGACTTCCATGGGGATCTGTGCCATTTGCAGTAGATATTGTTGAAGGCAGTCAATGAGCAATGACAGCTATGTCATCTCGTGTCTAATTGCCTAAAATACATCGCTCTCCCCTCACGGTCTTTGTGCATCTTTATGATTGAAAAACATAAGGCTTAATGCATTCAGGGAGTTTTTTTCAGGAAACCATTTCTCCTAGCAATAAAGTATTAGAATTCAGTATAGTCAGAAAGCTGCACCAGTGCTGTCAGGCCAATTAGGTTTTGAGGGAGAGGGAGCAGAATGGTTTTCTGCTGTTTTGAGGTTGGGTGATTTCTGTCTGTTATTCAGAAACCTATTTAAATCTCATACAGAAGTGAGGGTGAGCTCTCTTACCCAAGCATGAGGTTTACTGTTTCTCAGTCCTTGCCTTGACATCAAAACCATCACATTTCCCAAAATAATTCCCTCTGTCTCCTTCACTGGTCACTGCAGCCTAAATTGCTGCCCCTCAGCTGGCCACAGAGCTGAAACTCCAGTCCAAACATCATCTCACATTTTATTTCCAGCTGTATCTTTTTTTTTTTATTCTGGATCTCACAAATTGAATTGTGACCTCTTCTTATCTCTTTGGGATGCTTCTGTAAAGGTCACATCCTTATCTCTTGTCTTGGCCATCTTACTCCTCTTTTTTTCTATTGCCTTTTTCTAGCACAACAGATGGATGTGTTCCCTTCTGTGGCCTTTTTTCCTTATGATTCCACAGTGGGAAGTCACCTCCTCAGCTGGGCCAGCCTCTCAGTTTATTCTGAGATAAGACCTTTTGTGCACCCTGCGAGTTATTTCCCTTGTTCTCCCTGAAAACATTTGTTAAAATTTGTTAAACCCTTGAAGTCCTTCCTTAAAATATCCTTTGGCATAATACTTGCAAAGTAGTTGACATCTCCCTGCATCCATCTGCTGTCTCTTATAATGAGGCTGTTAAATTCAGGGCTTTTTTGTGTGTATGTGTTCACGAAATATTTCTTAAGTGAGCCTTGCCCATTCCAGTGACCTCTGAAGTTCTGCAGCAACGACTGTTGTCAGGGTCAGGCAGGCTGTTGATAACTGAAGTGATTTCTCCCTGTGCATTATTATCACGGGCTTTGCCCTTAGCACCCCCTTTTGTGTAACCTATTTTTAAATGACACCAGGAGGAGGTTCCCAGATGGTGGGAAGACTGTATCTCCTTATGCTTTGCTGGAGTACACTATACATAACATCCCTGGCAATCCAGAAAATACACCTCGTAGATAAACAGCTGTTCTTCATTCTGAGAACAACAGGCTGAGATTTGCTGCTGGAAGCATATAATCTCATCATTAACTATATGAGGCACACTCTAGTCTGCTTTCTGCATTTCAGTGTAAGTCCTGGGAAGGAAGAGAAGGGAGAAGTGTGTTTTTGGTGGATATTCATTATTGTGTAAACACCCCCTCCCCCCCCCCGATTTTTAAGTTTATTTAGCAGCTATTGTGCCCTTTTAATGCTAAGCAGGCATTTAGCAGTTGCAGGTGACACTGAAATCAAGGTATTTACTGAGAGGTGGTGATTCTGTCAGATTCAGAAAGCTGCATGGCATGAGAGCTGCTGATGTCTTTTTCTGAAATGTGACAACAGTGCCATCCATTTGTACAGTATGATCAAAGGCCTTTCCCTTTTACTCCAAAGCTGGTCAGTAAATGCTACTAGAAACAATGATTCAAGGAGCCCTGAAGCAATTGCTACACACAGGGCTCAAGAGGCATTGCTTTACTTTGTCACTCAGATCTCCTGGGGATAGTGGTATGTAACTTCTGTAGCATTAAACACCCTCTATTTTATCAGAAGCACTCAGACAACTGAATGAATACATATCTGTGTACATATCCATGCATTGCTCTA
>JAWWES010000115.1:6904212-6949533 GCA_035583135.1 Lophotriccus pileatus
GGGGGGAGGAGGTGGGGCATGCTGCAGTTGTCCAGTGCATGTCCCTCAGAGTACACAGCAGCAAAGAAAACCATCATGAACTTAAAGTGAACTGAAACTAATTTGTTAAGACCTATTTCTGCATCCTATTCTGTTGTAGTTCTTAAAAGGAAAGAAATAAAGTCTTAAACTAAAATCAACGAGGTGTGGTTGCGTCATTCATGGTGTTTATGCTTTGTTATCCCAAGGGGACATTTGCCAGAGGAAGGGCACGATGGCACTAGATTAGGGGCAAAGCAAGAGCATCAACACAGAGCAAAGGCACTCCTAAATCTCTTTTCCCCTTCTCTTTCCTCCAGTTATGGATCCTTTATGTTTATCACTGCGCCAAATTTTCCCCTCTCTCACGTTTTTGTTTCCTCCTCCATCATCGTTCTTGGTGGAGTGCAGCCTGTTGCCTACAGGCTGGAAAACTCTTGGAAAGTATTTCTGGATTTCTATTCTCAGAATCTGCTTCATTTGTTAACGAGCTATCTCAATCAGGCAGAGAGCGTGTTACGAGCACGAAAACCAACATTGGTATTATCATGATAAAAGTAGGAACTCTTCTCTTGGCTAAAGTTGAAAAGATAGGCTGAACTCTAATTCCTTTGAAAAAAGGGCATCTTTATCCACTGATTTTAGCAGTATTCACTGAATTTTTAGCATGGTTTCAGCCATAGTTACCTTTCTGCTCTGCTGTTTCTCGTCATTATTAGGTTTATGTAGCTGTTGGGTGTGTATTCTTTTCTAAGACTAAGCAGACTAATATCATCAGCCATAATTCTGTGGGTTTCTCCTGAACCCATTACCATAATTAAGATAATGACATTTAAAGCGAGTGCTTATTTCATTCTACTTTGTATGGCAAAATATAATTAGATGTTTGGCTGCATATGTATGTGGTTGAAAAGGATTTCAGAGGCTGAATAAAGTCTGAATAAAGCAGTAGTTTAACTCTTAGAGTGAATCTGAAACTTAAAGCAAGTGTGCCATAAGCACATGATGAAATCTGTTAATGGAGCGCCAGAAGACTCTCTTAATTTGCCTCCACTGCAGGAATTCCTTGTCCAGGGTGATGACTGTAACTTTGAATTTACAAAATTTCCATGAGTCTTGTGCTAACTGTGCTGAGTTCACCTCGTAAATATTTATCTGCCTTACATTTGAAGCTAAATAAAGAACATTTTCTTATCACACTCTGCAGTGCAGTGTGGGCTTTTCCCTCCCTGTAGGAGCTTGTTTGTGTTGCCCACATAGACACTTGAAGCCTGAGATCCTGAGCAGAGAAGCAGATTGCAAGGGAAGGAATTTAGTTTTCTATCTTGTGGCTCTAGTCCTTCTTTTTTATTTATTTGAAACAGGAAGTTTTGCAAATGTTGACATGGTCAAAGTTGAGTAAAAAAGAACTTGATTTCATGTTTCATGCTGACATTTTAGGCTTAGTTTGATGCCATTTGTCTTTTTCCTTTTAGACAGGACTTCTCTTTTGAATGTTAGCAAGGGTAAGACACAACCTGACAAGATGGAGTGAACCTATTATGTATCTCACTTGGCTTGTATTGAAAAAGAGGGAGTGGAGAAAAGGATGCCCTATCTACTAAGTAACAGCACTCCAGGTAATATGAGAGTCAGAGAGCATGAGAAGAGGAAAAAGTATTTAAGCTTAAGTATGTGAACTTTTTTCAAAACCACTCTATTGAGTGCTGATTTAATTATTTTAAGTCAATGTTTATTGCACACAGTAGTAATGCTTTGAGTTCAGTATTATGTAAAATATTTAATTGTAGAATCATGGAATGGTTTGTGTTGGAAGGGGTCTTAAAGACTATCTGGTTCCAACCACACCTTCCACAAGACCAGGTTGCTTAAAGCTCCATCCAACCTGGGCTTGAACATTTGAACAGTAGTTTAAACTATTATATCTTTGAGGAAACCCTTTCTTTCTTGGCATACTCCCAGGAACTATCATCCTAACACATGCTTTCTTAGCCAACTCCTGGAGAAGACCTCGCTTTTCCAACCGTTTTAGCACACACTTCATCCCTCAAACATTTCAGCTTTCCAGATACCTCCCTTCTGAGCATTTCTATCAGCATGAAAAATGATTTCTCTCCATTTTCTGTCACTCAGAGATCCTTGAAAATATTTATTCTTCCCTCCAGTAGCAAGGTGTTGTGGACCACATCCATTTCTATGGAATAACTCTTGCATCAGCATTACCCTCAGAGTTTCTAGTGAAAATCTTCTTCTTTCATATTAGCTGCACCATTTTTCTGTGTCTTTGGAACTTTCTCTTTACCTCTTAGTCTAGTTTACTTTGGCTTTACTATCTAGGTTATATAGGCGAGATACGTATTTTTTTATTACAAATCCCACCATAAAAGCTCCTCCTCTCACCAGTCACCCTTTGTGAGTGAAATGCTCCCATTTCTGATTGGGATGAGCATCTGAAAGAGATACTCTGCTCGTATGCACATACTGTATATAGAGGCACAGGAGCTATAGTAGTGAGGTCTGGGAGAATCTGGTAGTATATTTGAAAAGGAGGTTGGTCATTTTAAAAATATTCTGGTCTGTTTTCAGCTTGGTTTAATCTTAAACCTCTCTGTGGTTTTAATTTGTTCTCGGTTCAAGGCCTGCCCTTAAACTGAAATCTTATTCCCATTGAGTTTTACAGCGAATTTGCTGGTTTCAGTGAAACTGGGGTTTTATTTCCTGTGTTTAGCTGTGCTTCAAAGCATTGTACCAGATCTGGCAAAATATAGGGAAATTAACAATAAAGGGAAAACTAGGCCATGTGTATAATTTGTCTAGATAATGGACATATGTGCCTCCCACCTGAAGACAGTTATATAATTAAAATGACTAATTAATTTGGGCTAATAAATGGTACAATTAAGACTTTTAAAATTAGACCTATGAAATACTTATCTTAAAAAGCTGTTTCCAGCCTTGCATTTTACTGTGTTTTAGGTCTTTCTTCGACTGAAGTCCAAGATGAAGTTCCCCTGAAAATCTGAAAAGATGTACAAAACGGGCTGCACAGTTTGGTTGTAGGGAGAGGCATGTTGGACTCTAATGTGTGAATGAGGTTGTTCTCCAGTGGCCGAGGATGAGGGTACTGCTACTATTACCACATGGAGCAAGTGAATTTTAGCTCTGTGGATGGACAAACGAATGTTTTAGAGAGGAAAGGTGCAGAGTCCAGTTCTGGTGACTTGGTTAGTGATTACATTTGCATATGAGCTTTTTGTCTCAGTTACATGTTTGTTTAAAAGAAATCTAACAAAAGGGAGTGAAGAAATGCCACCATCACATTTTCTCGCATTCCAAACAAGAAAGAAGGCTAGAAAAGTATTTTAAAGAAAAGGAACCAATAGTGCTGCAACATTTCAAAAAAACCTTTGTTAAATGTTTTAACAGATTCACGAGTATTTGCCGGTCTATTGTGTGATACTTAAAATCATGAAGCATCAGAACTTGCATCCATTTGTTAAGCTATTTGTCTTCAAAGGTAATTTTTACTGAGCCTTTGCATCAGATGAGGACTGTGCAGGTTACTGGAACTGGCTCTGTAAGTATTTTAGGTTCTCTTGTAAAACATACTGTCTTTGCAGTGTAAAAGAAAGAGAGTTTCAGCTGTCTTGTGCTACTTGCTCTGTATATAAAGATATTTAAAACGTGGCACACGAGGATATATGTTTACTGTGAGATTTCTCTGCGAATTATTCTTGACTGTGGTAACAGGCAGGTTTTAGGGGAAGAAATTACTTTGAAGTATCAGGCACGTTTAAGGCTGAAATGGTTTCTTTTGTGGAAAAAGCTGTCTAGGAATTTCAGTGCTGGTGGTGTTTTTGAAAATATGTTGAATTCAGTAGACCCTAATAGCAGCAAATTATTTTTCAGCCCATGTCTTTTGGAGTTCTGTTACTCTCGTTTTCCACCACTTTCCTCCTTTGATTTACAGGCTTTGTGTGTGAGATTCAGTACATTTGGGCAGATGCAAGCAGCTGGAAGTAATAGAGTTAGAGCACTTTGAAAAGGCTGAATTTTCACAAGTGGTTTGGGGTTTAGATGCTGGGAGTCATTATCTGGTGCTTCAGAATAACATTTAGAGAACTTGCTCTCATGGCAGAGATTTGAAAGAGGTTATTCATGGGTTGTATTTCACTTCTAAAAAATTGAATAAAATTACGTTGCATTATATTTTTAAATGAAGAAATCTGATTGAGCCATGCAGGCACATTTTAAAAGAATATATATTCTAATGGTACAAATCACCACTTTTATTCCATGTATTCAGAAAAACATATGCTCCCAGAAGCTTTGGAGAGAACCTTTTTTTCTTGCCAGCTATATATAGTATAGTGAATGCTTCCTTTAAACACAAGCCAAGATCCCATGTAAACATGATAAAGTTAGCTACGGCAGTTTTATGGGGGAGCAAGAATTTGTGGGCTTATATTGTTCTTTTTTTCTCTTTATTGCTGTGTTTCTTTCACGCCTATCCTTTCTGTCTCTGAAGGTTGGTTTCATTACTTGTCATACAAATAAGTTTCCCGTGTTTTAGCCATACCTCTCTGTGATTCCATGTCATCCACTTATTTTATGTTTGCATCCAGTAGGGTCTTTTGCAATCCTGACTAAGTTTTCAGTGGCACCTATTTATAGGCCACACAGGGCGTTATTTTCTCATATTGTCTCCTCTTCTTTATGGCATGTCAGAGGAGTAGTTCTTTTCTTACTAACAACACAGGGAATGGAGCCCCCATAAAGCAGAGTAACAGCCCCAGGTTGTTTCAGTGGATGTGTGTTTGCTGTAATTGCCGTTCCAAATACAGTGCACCCGTTCCCGGAACAAACTGCTCCACAGACACTGGCAGTGCGTGTTATCCCTTCCTCAGCTCTTTCACTTTCACTTCTGTGAATTAAATGCTAGGTAACTTTTGCCACATCTGCCTATTCCTGCTCATCTGGCAGACTGTAGGAAAGGAGTGCCATAGGGATTATTCACACTCCTTGGATGCTGTTGTACACTGCCACTTTCAAACAGAAAACATGAGTGTGTGTGACCTATAAAGGTCCATGAGAACGTGTGCAGAGCCCAGGCAGCACAGCACTGATGCCTTCATCCATCAGGCTTTCATTTCTGTACATCTTTAAAGGGCTTAATGCTAAATTCTCATAACTAAACAAGAAAGGTGGAAAGGGACAAAGGCACACAGTGCTAGGGCAAGAGGGAATGGCTTTCAGCTCAAGGAGGGAAGGTTTAGATCAGATATCGGGAAGAAATTCCTTACTGGGAGGGTGGTGAGGCACTGGAACAACATGCCCAGAAAAACTGTGGCTGTCTGCTCCCTGGAAGTGTTTAAGGCCAGGTTAGATGGAGCTCTGAGCAACCTGCTCCAGTGGAAGGTGAGTTGGAACAATATGATCTTTAAGGTCCTTTCCAACCCAAACTATCCTGTGATTCTGTGATATGATAGAAGAAACCATTAAAACCATTTCAGCCCCTTCTATCTGAGAATGAACTAGAAATGACAGTTGTGGCCTCCTTTAGAATGGGTATGATCAGTATAAATGAATATCAGTGTTTTTAAGAATATGATCATCCAGAGTAACATCTGCAGGGAGCTGAAAGCTAACAGGTCTTCTGTGCTGGATACAGAACAAATAGCAAAATACCACTGTAGACAAAACTGAAAAGACTCTGGGATAAGGCTGTAGGGGATACAGTGAAGTCTGTAATTCTTCAAAAGAAAAGGTGAAATGTCGTAAGAAACATCTCCTTCTAGTAAAAATATGCGTGGTCTTAGTGGAGCTGTAGCTATGTAGGTGTTCATATTTGTAATTCCAGTGGCAGTGTGTGTTCAGGACCAGTATTTTCCTGTCTTGCTGAAAAAGATAAGATATCCAGGCACACTTTACTATCTAGCTTTGTTACAATCCATTCTGAACTAATTTTTCTCCTTTTTTAAAAGCGTCAGGCTGTGAGTGGGTCTGAAAAGGTGATCTTAGAAATATTATAACCTCCATGCTGCCTTTGTTAAACGAGAAAACATAGTTAAATTCTGTTATTTGAATATCTATTACACGGAGGTGATTTAATTCCCACCTTTAACAGAAGTTGCATTTAAACGATATCACTTCCATGTGGTTTCAAAATAATATCAAGATAAATCTTTTACTTCTCTATATAGACTGAGTACTCTCTGGGGTAATTTCTAGCAAAATTTGGTGATGTTTTATACAGTTGATATATTCTACCTAGGGAAATAAAAAATGTGAAGTAAAAGTTGGAATCAGCAGCTGAAATGGTCTAATTTCCTGCCAGACAATTTGCCTTTGGTTTGTATTGAAGTTGATGTCAGTCTGGAAGAAAATAGTGCTCTGGTTTTACATTGCAGTTCTTTAAAATAATTACCCCTATCTTCTATTCTGTTCAACTCTACTACTCCCAGTTTAAAAGAGATTGAGGTCAAAAGGCCCATAAATAACCATCTGGTCAGTAACAATACAGAAGACTGATAGCACTGGTATTTTCTATGAAATTTCAGGTGCCAGCTGTCACTTGACGTTTGCCTCCTCTACTTCCACAAACAGATTCATCAGGAATGTTTTGATTTTCAGAATAGTTTAAAGTTCGCATTTGGATATGAAAGGTGAAAGATATTCTTCTCCTTAAAGGGGAAAAAGAGGAAAAGAAAATAATAATATCCATATCTTAATCTGTTTTCCATTCTGTGCTTTCCCTCCAGAAAATATTTGTTAAGTTTTGTTGCCTGCATTTGCAGTGTAAGTGCATTTGCAAGTCACAAAAGATCTCGCTGACAATGAAATTCCGTGCCAGATGTCGTTTCTCTTTGGTGCTTCATATTACCACATCGAAAGAAAAATAAAGCCCAAGTTGCTCAAGTAACAGATGTTTCTACCCATACCCACGGTCCATTTACCAGCGTTGCATTAGACATTTTTCTCTTCCAGGGACCAGTCAATCTGAATTTTCCATGATTCCAAATTCTTAGCATCAGAAAGCAAATGTTCATAACAAACAGGGCTTTTGACTGTGAAATTCCTTCCTGAAAGAATGAATTACTCGTTCCACTGTTCAGCTTGCAAGTGCTGTGTAGATGACATTATTTGGATTGATGCAGTGCCACCCAGCACTGCAAACTCCTTCCCACTTGTGGGGAAGCATATGGGAACAGGTTCTTTTTGGGTCCTGGGGAGGCGGTAAAATACTGCTTAGTGGAAAGATTTGAGTGCAGTGTGTAGTGTGTTCTAGGAGAAAGAAATCAAAGTTTGGGGGCCTCAAGATATGGGTTACAGATGAACATTTCCACAGATGAGTCACCACTACTGTGACTGTCAGCACGTTCAGCTGCTGCCAAATCACCATGAGGCGGTTGTTTTTTAGGAATGCTTTCTTCCTTCTAATGAAATGGTTTTCAGGGCAGGTACCATTATTTGCATGCCCAGTTCATCCTCTCTCATGTTAGCATCCGTTACTGGCTGGTGATACAGGCAATTAACGGGGTCCTTGGTAGAACTTTGTCCTGGTCCACTGTAACTACTGTCATGTTGGAATTGTGTGTTTATTTGGAAAGGCTTCACTGCAAGGCTGTGCCAAAATGGGTAAAATCAGAATTCTGCCTTGCTTCAGTCTTATTTTTTTTTATATTAAAAAAGAGCGTAGATACATATATAAATATACATGTATTAAAGCTTTTTTTTTTTTTTTTCATAGAAAGGCCCTATTTTAGGACACTTTGAAAAAGCATTTTGTGGTGAAGACTGATCCCACTCTGAACTAGGTATTGATAAGTGCCTGGTCAATACAGGTTAAGAAGCCAAAGTTGCCACAAATGATAGTAATTGCTTTGTTCAGTGCAGTGCCATTGGGTACAGAAGCCATGTGTTCTAGGCCAGGCTCCACTGTGGGCTGTTTCATAGAGGACAGAAATTCTGCTGCTTTCTTTAATCTGTTTCAGAAAAAATGTGATATATTGTGAACAAGGATAGATAGTGAATTTGGGTGTAAGAATGAGTGATTCCTGAGAAAGGCATTAGTATATTTTACAAAATATAATTATAAAGTGCTCCCATGTGGTTGTCCTCTTTCATATGCACGTAAATCAGAATTCAGAGTGGTTCAAAGAAAGCATTTCTAAAATCAGGGTTAATGGCAAAATAGTTTGTAGCCAACTTCAGCTGTGGCTTTTTACTTTGAGGCCATCTTAAATCTCTCTGGGCAGGGGGAGGCAAACAAGCCACCCAAACTCCAAAAGCTATTAGCTCCAATGCTCAATCCCAGCAGATATTTACTTATACAATTGGATGGGCTCATTAGAAGTTAAGCTCAGCTGCTGCCAATTAGGATGTTCTAATTTGCATAGGCAGCTTGATTGTGTAGCATCATCTCAGGCTGCAGTAGGATTGCCTTCAGAGGAGGCAGCAAGCAAACCTTCCTGCCTTGTCAGCTGGGTTTAGCTGATCTGAAGTCCAAGTGCCTTTGGCGTCTGTAGCTGATGACACGTCCATAAATGTTCACGACATCTTCAAATCATATTTTTACTCTGTTTAACTTTGAGGCAGAATATAATTTTTTTTTTTTTTTTGGCTGAGAACTGGGTATTTAGGAAGATTTCAATCTTCCAGCCTACTGGAGGGAATGTGCTTGAGATGTCATGAAGTAGAACTTTTATGGGTATTGCTTACCAAGAGGAGAACAGCACAGAGGGCAATTCCCTGAAATACGTCTCATCTCTAGTTCAAGTTTCTCCAAGTCACCTAAATCTCTAAATCCTGTGGCTTTGAAAATAACTATTGATACCGCTTGTAAGGCTGAGAGACAGCAAAATGGCTCAATTTCAATAAAATATATATTTCTGCAATGAGTGTCACAATATTCACTTTCTTTAGGGACACAGGCACATTAGCCATTAGAAGAACAACATATTGCTCAGCAATAATGACAGGCAGGAAACCATCATGGTGTCATCCTACTTCATTATCTGAGCACAAAGCTATAGGAGAAAATGATATAGGGCTTCTATGAAATTATCAAGGTTTTTTTCCTTCTGTTTCTTCTATTTCTGTTTTTTTTTGAGTGGAATAAGCTACAGAACACTGGACTACATATCCAGAAATAAAGCATTAGAAGTCTATTAGAAGTTTAGACGTGACTGCAATTTTGGTATTGCTTATCCTGGTTTCCCAACACTGGATTTCCTCACTACCTACTTCTATCCTGTTGTCTAATTGAACGGAAAATGGAATTTTCAAAGTGGAGATGTCTTTTGTTTAATTTGGTTCCTTTTGTGCTTTTTTCTAAAATGTCTCTCATTCTCAATATAGCATTCAGGTGGGAGCAACTAGTTGTTTTCATGTCACAGAACAACTCAAGCTGGTGAGAATGCTGGCAGAAGCAAAATTGTTAGGTTTCTGGAGAGTGTTAATTTTACTGTAGCAAAGAACTGGTCATTGAACGTTCACTGTTATATGAAAAAAATTACAAAGAGACATTTGAAATTCTTTAATTAGAGCTTCAGTTGGGACTCTTGCACTTACTATATCAGGTCATTCAAAAAAATATTATTTTTTTTAGTTTTATTAATCACAGCCGAAGATTGGCTTCAGCTTTGAATGCTAGAAGTTTGTTTTATATGGTATGTTTAGTCTTAGACATGCAGGGGAAATGCTGAAAGTTTAAAGGCTTTGGACTCGACCACTTGAACTTGAGTGCAGGCAGGAAATTAGAGAAAATTGTTATATCGTTGATGGCCAATTTTATGAAGTGAACAGTCTGTTGGAGATTGGGCACATGATTTTTCCTGCTCTTCTGTGATTCTTTTCTGCACAGGTTTGATAGAGGTCAGTAGTGAAATGGGCAGAAAACCTGATAGACCTCTTTAAGGCTCTGAAATATGGTGGCATTGTTAGAAGGTTTGGGGCAGATTTCAGGATCTGGGACTGTTAACCTGAGCTTTTCTGAGCAGTGACTTTTGAAAAGTATTTAGGAAAAGGAGGAAGAAGAAGGCAGAACTAAGAGCTAGAACAGTTTGTTTTAGTTTTCACTGAATTTGTCATCAGCTAAACATTTACAATTGTTCTAAAAGAAGGTTTGGGCGGATTATGTAGTTTTTAGTATCTGAACAGTTACATAAAACTTTCTGAGTGCTGGCTTTTGCTTGCTCCGTTTATGGACTCTGGAGTATGAAAACCGGGATACAGTGAGGTTCTGGCCAAGTAAATGCACCATTATTCATTCCAAATATTAGCCAGAATGAAGGCATGCCATTTCCATCGTTACTGAAATAAAGGAGTCATTGAAAGCTTCTTAAAAAAAAAATAAATAAATAAAAGTTGCCATTAAACTAAAATATGGAGAATATAGGAAGTGTGCAGAAGTGGATTCCACATCTCTTTGCAAATTGTCAAAACTGATGTTGAAATGAACTGTTAGAACATAGGTTGGAGCCAGGAAGTTGGTTTTCCTTTCTAGAGCCCAAAATGTACTTGATATAAGGGGGGAAATAGGAGGGAGCTTGAGGGAGCATCACTCTTCGGCAAGTCCTCGGTACCTGCAGTATAGAGAGGGACTAAATTTCCCCAGGAATGTTCCTAATTACTGTGGGCACTTCCTAATTATGTGGCTCTGACTGGAGGAGCTGAAAGAAACTGGCCCTCCCAGCACCAGGGCTTGAAGCCTGTTTTTCTCTGTGCTGAAGGTCCAAGCCTCAGGAGCTCTGTGGCCACAGTGACAGGAACCCACCACACCAGTTTTTTACTGATGTGTGTCAATAACAGGTGTAAAACTCTCCCTACATTAAGTCTTGAGGGTATGTTATAGAATCATAGAATTGCTAAGGCTGGAAAAGACTTCTAAGATCATTGAGTCCAACTGTTAATCCAGCACTGCCAAGTCCACCACCAAACCCTGTTGCAAAAATGCTGTATCCACAAGGATATCCACGCTACCAGGGATGGTGATTCCACCACTCCCATGGGCAGCCTGTTTCAATGCCTTCCTTCAGTGAGGAAGTTTTTCCTATTATCCAATCTAAACATCCCCTGGTGCAACACAAGACCATTTTCTCTCATCCTGGAGAGTCCTATCTTTAGATTAAGAGATAGGACTGGTAGCTGTTGGAAAACAGGGAGGGGGGGGCACAGAAAGACTTTTGAGAGAATGAACATGTTGTTTGAAACACCACCAAGTTGTTGACAGCTGTTCATCCTTCTGTGAAAGGTATAGGAGGCTTTGCTGATGCATAAAAACATGGAATCTGACCTTTGCTGCCTTATTAACATCTTCATTAATGGTGTCTGACACCTGGCAGGGGATGGCAAACTGGGGATTGATCCTAAAGAGTTGCAGAAAGTCTTGGTTTGTGGGGATGCAAATGGGAAGCTCTGTGCAGGTGCTGTGGAGGATCATCCCCTGCAGCCACCAACACCTGCTACCTTCACCATCCCCACCCATCCAGGCTGCCTGGAAGAGCCCTGAGCCCCTCTTTGCTCCCAAGATAAGGCTGTTCTGCTTGGAATCTGATCCGTTAAAGGGTGAACATCCACTAAATTAATTGATATGTATTTTCCCAGCCAAATATTTTCAATATTTCAGGAGTATTGTTTGCTCTTTCTATCAAAAAATCAACTGTGGCAGGGCAAGTCTTCTCTATTAAGCAATATTTTTTCTGTTGTATCATAGATGAATTTCTTGTGATGCTTTTTTTTTTTTTTTTTTAGTTAAGTTTGGGAAAAATTCACTTTTAATCAGTAATTTTAAAATTCAATGTTGGTTTATATATCCTCAGTTAATTTTTTATAGCAATTCAAACAAAACAAACCAAAACAAAAGCTTATGCTTGTGAAACTGATATAGATACTGAACATAGTCATTTTTAAGTATGAGTAGTATGAATAGAGAACAGCTTGAATTAAAAAAGTGTTTCCAGGCAATTAAATACTGACTTCAGACTTGATAACTGCAAAACCAGTTAATAAGTGTACTGTGTACCCGCCAACATTGTCAGTGTTAGCCCTTAATAAGATACAAGGTAGTAGCAACTTGGCAACTGTAATATTTAAAAGGGAACAAGTTCCTGGCACATCATAATTTTAAAAATTGCCCTTCTGTTTCCTGGGATATACATCAGTGTCACTTTAGTGACAGTTAAAGGGCAGGGTAACAAAGTGAAAAATGACAGCCTGGTCCTCAAAGTGAAAAAAGTATTTTGGCATGCGCGGCCAAGAAGCGATGTGATGGGACATGGCGAAAGCCTGACCGCAGCAAATTGAACGGCAGTGTTGGCACTGACCTTACCAGGGTGCCAGAATGTCATTTGTGAGCCGCTGTCTGCTTTGATTTTGTTCTTTGTGGAGTAAAATTGGCTGGACTGCTTCTCTTGTTCCATGTGTCTGTTCCTTGCTCACACGGCTTTGTCAGTGCCATCTATTGCAGCGTTCAGGTCACAGGGAGAGAGTTTTGAAGGATTAAGTATCCTCATCTTTGTTGTTCTGAATTTATTGAGGTGACAGTCAAGGGGATTTTTCTTTCTGATCCACTAATATTCCTATCAAGCTTACTGGCCTACTTTTTGCATTTTTTCTTTCTGTTTATCATATTGCAAGGGGGAGATCTTGCTTTCTTCCCCTTCCCAAAGGGCTATTGATTTTTGCTGAGAAGGATCCAGGATCAGAGCAAACATTAGTTCTTAAAGCTGGACACTGGTCAGCTGTATCTAAAGGTTTTCCATCTTTGGGAAAATGGTTTTGCACTCTTTACAGCAGTTATCAGTTATATCAGTTCTGATATTCTGCTCTGCTAGGTATAAAGTATGACCTGAAGTGTTGCTCTCTCCCGGTTCACTGTAAACAGTGTATTTTAGAGCTGTCGCATCCGTGTATTATGCTCCTGTCCATGCTCTTTTATTTATCTTTATGACAAACCTTTGAGGTTCTCACTAATAAATCAGGAATGCAGCAACCAGTTTGGAAAAGTACAAATCTTGGCAGTTTTATGGGTTCCATAATTTACCCAATCTTTTTGGTTAATACCAACAAAACCGCCTAGCTCTGGATGTTTTCCAAGTCAGCTGATGCATCCCAAATCTATACCTGTGTTACAAAGATCAGAGCTAAAGTACCTTGAATATAACGTATAAAAATTTAAAAATACCTCTTCTCAGTATTTGCATAATTGAACTATTATTTTGCCAGACTTTTAAAGTAGTCAAAATTAAAAGCGCAGTATCACTGCCAACCCCAAAGTTTGATGTTAACTGAGTTTTGAATATATATGCTTTAACACTAATATATTTAATATTTATATATGTTTTAACATTAGGGACCTCACAAATCATTTAAACTAAGTTAGAAGAAGTAAATGGTGAGCAGGTGCCTTAATAGCTCATCATTTAAAATTCACCTCCTGTTATTTTCTATAGTGACCTTGGGGGCACATTGCAAAGGCCCATTTCTTTTCAGGGCCACTGGTGATAAGCAGATGTGTCTGCTGACTGGAAGAGGAAGATGTGAGTCTGTTGTGTGCACCTGTACATGGTGCTCTTACACAAACCCTTCAACACTACTCAGCTTTATACATGCTGTTAGTCTCAGGGCTTGGATTTAAGCAGGTTCTCTAGTGTTTCTTGAAACAGCATCTTGGTTGCTGCAGTTTCTGTACATACTTTTAGATGGTTCTGATGCAAACAGATGAGCACTGGGATAAAATCAATTAAAGAGGTAAACTTTCCTTTCCTGAAACATTGCCTTGTGGTAAACTTCAAGAAAGACTATTCCTTTCTATGACTTTAAAATTGTTGAAAGTAAGATCATAAAAACGTAGAGTAGTTTGGACTGGAAGGGACCTTTAAGATCATCTAGTTCTAATCCCCAATCAGCCAGTGGATCATTGTGAAGACTTAGAAGTACTCTAAAAATACAGGCTCCCTTTTCTTTTCAAGAAACATGAGTAGAAACCATTGTAGCCAAGTCAAATTGTGCTCTATGGTGGCAATAATTTGGGGTCTGCTGCCTGTTGGTTAAAAATGTGATGTTTATAGCAATACACAAATCTGTTGTGTTGAATGAAAATTCACCCAGGGCTTAATTTTCTGTCTATCTTCAATTGTGTGTGACCTGAAAAGGATTCAATGTGTCTTTTGGCTTTGTAAGTGCAGAGTCGGTTTCTGGTGTTCTTGATCCAGCAGATTCAAGATCCTCTGGAGGTATCAAACCCTAGAGAATATATCAGTCACTGGTAGGCGAAGATCCAAGGTCAAGGTTGGATGGCTGTGACTGTAACCACTGCAAGCCAGAATGATGGCAAGAAAATGACTGACTAAAAGAGCACATACCTTTTCATTGAGGTGGTTTCCATGTTGGCATGCCAGTGCTTTCACCTGTTGCATTTTTATCCCCGGAAACTCCTTTATTTTCAGTCTCAGCAGGGGAGTACAAAGTGGTGATGTAGCTTGGAGTGTACGGTAAAGGTTTGTAAAATATTGAAGTATTCTCTGGAGTACAGGATAGATCTACAACTGTCCTGGCATGGAATGCTCAGTCCTGTAGCTGCTTCCCTAGGCGAGATGGCAAAGGAACTGCCCAAGCTGCACATCCCTTAGGGCCAGAGTTATTTGCTTAAATTCTGGGCTCCTCCAACAGTCTTGGCTTCTGCCAACCTGTATGTGCACCTGGGCATGGAAAAAGTAGTAAAGAGCAATTGGCACTGACAAGTTTTGCATCATCAGCCACCCAAAGTCTAAAGACAATTGCCAGATGCCCTTGGGGATTGGAATCTCACTTGAAAGCCTTATGCTGATTTATTACTTACTAATTTTCCTCTTTTTCCTTGTGTTTCTTCCTTTCCCACCTACCAGCAGAAATCTCAGTGTTTTAAACCCTGCAATTCAGTGAATCAACCCTACAATTCAGTAAAGTGTTACCTATAAAGATTGCTCAGGGGAAGTTATCAACGTTTCCTACATTTCTGGGGTGGGGACTTTCGTGGTGGTATTTAACTTTTAAGCAGGAATCCATGGATAATTGAAAATGGTTCTTTTTGCTACTGGCTGCACCTGGAACAACCAGAGACAATGGTAATTGAGGGTTTCTGTACACTTGTGTACAGTAAATCACTGTTGTGCCATGCTTTTTACCTACTTTTTTATTAAGAAGGCAACAATGCAGTTTTGTTTTCAGTGACATTCCAAAGACCATAGGAACAGAGATTGCCATCTGGACCAAAGCAGTACTCCAGCTTATCTCACTTTCATCCCTGACAGCTGCAGAACCTGAAACTAAAGATTGTTTCTCTTTTAAGTGTTGGGACATCAGTGCAAACTAATCACTCTGTCCCTAATTTTGGCTAATACCCAGTGTTTCTCAGTGCTGCTTTACTGCAGGTGGTGTAGCCAGGACCTGGTTTATCTCCGTTACAAGGTTTTTGTGTGCCATTTCAGTCTAACATTAACAATTTGTACTAACAATCTCCTGGGGGAAGGCTGAAGGTTGCTGTGAATTTTTATGATGAAATCGAAAATGGATGAATAGACAGGGAGATGCAGCTAATATTAATCAGTCAACAGTTTCATCCTGAGAAATCATTGCAGACATCATCTGCCCTTGTATTTTAGCATTGCAGCGAGAGTTTTCTTTTGAAGTATGAATGGTGGCCCTGAGGCCCTTTGAGGCCACTTGCACACTGCCTTTGTATGTTGCAGATTTTGGAAAAAAATTGCTTTGGGGGATTTTTTGAGAGTTGCAATATGAATTCCTACTGCTGCAGTTGAATCAAATATATTGTCTTGGCATGCAATCAAGATGAATTTCAGAAACAGAGATGTGAGTGACTAGGGAGTGTTTAAGTATCAAAGTTTTAATGGATTTTCTTCATTTTACAGATTTAATCACCACCTAGTAGGCATGTCATTGATTTTTAAGCATATTTCATTATTGACTACAGTTGGGAGTTCATTTTAAAAATCAATGGCAAGATATGGCCGTGTGTCTTTCTACTGTTTTCTGCAATTTGTGCAGGGGTGAGGATTGGTCACTGGATTGTATTAATCCTATGAAGTGGTTATGGACACAGTTTATATGGAAAATACTCTGCTGACTAAAGTTCCTTCATAATTTTTGAGCATCTGAAAGGGAGGAAAAAAAGGTAACTGGAGGTGAATTTGCTAAAGTGCTTGTTGATAGATGAGGCAAATTGAGGGAAGTGAAGTGGCTTTGCCACTGCTGCTCTGTAGCTGACAGGAGGGCACCAGTGGAAGGGGCTCAGAGTTCATCCCTTACCCCCAGCAGTACACTGCTAACATCAGAGCACAAAACGTCAGTGGGACCTCAGTACAATTTCAGGATCTTGGCAAAAAAGCCCTTTTCCTCTCATCTCACCATCGCTTGTCACTGTTTTTAGAACTGCAGTTTGTGCTTTTCCCAGATTTCCCCATTGCGTGGGTGCCTGCTACCATTTCTGACACCAGCAGAGATGTTAAAGATGGAGGGGAGAAAAAACCTACAACCCATTGAATTTACTTACTTCAAACTTGTGGTCACCATTTTGGGTAGTAAATTTAGACAACAAAACAGGATTTAATTTTTGACTGTCCATAGCTTTGCTTGGACCTGTAAAATATAGATAGAGAAAAATGGATCAATGTCTATGAAGTCTTGAGTAAAAGTGAAAAATTGGCTGAAATAATTTTGTGTAGGGGATGGTTTGGTACAAAATAGGCAAGCGAAGGAGTTTGATGATGAATGATTAGAAGCAGATTGAGAGATTTATCCTCAGGGCAGGAAGAGGGAGTGGATGGATGTAGGAAATGATGTGGAGGATTAACTGCAGTTTGAAGAAAGGGAGGAGAGGGAAAATAACTGACAACAGTTTGCAGCAGTGATTTGTATCACAAAAATAATGTTTCCAACCAACGTCTCCCACCCTGAGGTTTCCGGGGTATAACGACTGGACATAAAAATCTTTACTTTGTTTTAAATAAGGATGGGTGAATAGAGAAAAGTATAACATAATCAGAAAATCATCTGGAATTGATACAAACTATGAATTTTTTTCAGGCATGTAAATGCACTGGTTTTATTGGGGGTAGGATCAGAAATAGGGAAACCTAATAAAATCTCATTCTGTGTGATTCGTGCAGACCAGTTATATTAATGAAGGAGGGGCATGTTGTCTGCTTTGGTGTTTTGACATTTTAGCAACAAAAAGTATGTTATTTTCTCAGCTTGGCATCCCCAACAGTTACTACAGTATCTCATAGTCTGGTTTAGGGAGCAACGTATGATTTAGTGACATCATGTCCGGCATAACGCTTTCAGATTCATAAAATTTTATTGACTGAATCTTCTGTATTCATATGGGACCAGGTTCAAGAACATATAAATAGAGATATATAGTGTTGCTAGTAGCAACACAGCAAAAGGAGTTGTCTAAACTCTATAAGATGCCTGCTTTACCTGCAACAAATTTGTGAGAAACTGCAAGTGCCTGTCTGACATTTACCGTTTGCAGTCCAAGGACTGACGCCTCATTAATTCCTCTGGGACTTCACTGTCCGTGACAGTTTTGAGTTACTGTAAACAATAAGCTGAAAAATTTGCTCATCATATTTTACTGTCAGAAACCTTCCTTGTGTGGCCCTCCCTGCTTGTGTTAGTGGAGTTTGTGTAGTGGAGGGCTTGCTGGCGCTTGCATCTAGTGAAGTTTTCAGAAGAGATCATTATTTTGTAATAAGCACAACTAAAATGAAAGGTATTAAATTTTGCAAACTCTGTCACTGCCAACTGTTCTAAATCTTGGTGCTAATTCACATTATTCATCTTATTTAAAGCCCATAAATCACAGCTTTCTTGTCAGCATCTTGATGCCCTATTACTAACCTATTGCACCTTTCCTTCTAAAAGTGACCAGTGGAGACAAAAATTAGTAGTTTTTGGAGTGTAATAATAAAACTCATAATTAATGAGCAGCTTATCCCCAATATTTCAACTGATAGCTTGTATAATATTTAGAAGGCACAGGCTTTGCTTGCCTTCAAAGCTTGTATTGAATTTATTGAACAGCATGGATAAACATTAGTTAGAATGACAACAATAAATGAATGGTTTTCTTCATGATTTTTCAGGCAGCAGTGATGCTGCAGCAGCACAGTTACTTAATCTCCTCTCAGCATTTATCATAAAGTGCAGAGCTTCTCTGAGAGTAATTTTGTATTGTAATGGTTGTCAACAGATTTAAGTTGTTTTAGTGCATACATAACTTGAGAAGGAATTGTTCAAGTGTTTGGGGGTGGATGCTACCCAGGATTTAAGTTATAATAACATATGGAATCCCCATTTCACAGCTTTTATTGCAAGACTTAAATATTATGGGTGCCTTTTAGATAGGTATACACAGCACAGACAAGGCAGCATGACATAAGTAAGACATCAGACCATGGGAAAAAAATTCTCTATAGGAATCCTCCTCCTGTGAGGGGCTTTTATTTGCCTGAAAGCTGTTTTATTCTAATGGAATTTTCTGCTCAAGGGTGTAAAGAGGGTTGGACTAGGAAAGTGAATTTATAGGTTGCTAATAGCTCTCTGCTGCCCCGTTGTGTGGACCTGCTTGCCCAGGCACTTTTTTTAGCAGGTAGTGAGGTTTTTGTGGTGGTTAAGAGCAAGGACCTGCCCTGAGCTCTTTTGTGTGTGTCTTCTCTGCAAGGGAATATCTCGGCTGGATACAGATTGCTGAAAAAGACACTGGGTGCCTAAAATTAGTTATTGTGGACATTCAGCACCTCAAATCCAACTACCTGTGTAAATCCAGGGGTTTACAATGCTTGACCTGTTCTCAAACACATTAATCTACACCTGGGACACTGACAGAAAATAGCCACCCTGAGATGGGGGTGAAACCGTCCATTTCCTGCATGAGTTGTCGTGATAATTTTTGTAATAACTTTGTAGCTAATTATTTTGAGCAATACTTCTGTTAGGTCTGCAGAAATTGAGTAAATTGTTGGCAACCTTTTTTGTTTGGTTAGTGCAGCACAGCCTGATGAAAGCCCCTTTATCAGGTGCAGCCATGTTGGAAAGAGAATTGCCAAGAGCTGCAAGCTGCATCCAAAGAAACAGCAAGTTTCCTAGCAGAAATAGATATATATATATATATATATATATATATAGAGAGAGAGAGAGAGAGAGAGAGAGAGAGAGAGAGATAAACTTGGGAATTCAGGTGGCTCTGAGGAACCATTACCTTGCCTGTTTAGTCAGGTTTTGAACACATGCCAGGGTATAATAAGCTGAAATTAATATGAGGATGGTGTTAAAAATGAGGCAAGTAGCTACAGAGAGAGAAGAAGGGAGACTGCCCTTCCCAGTTGAAGAACTGAAGGTTGAGGGTGTTGTTCAGGCACGTGCATCTCTGAAGGCTATGAAAATATGGAGTAATGGCTTGTATATGTAACAGGTCTTTCTAGTTTGCACACAAAACCTCGTCAGGGTTTTCTGGCTCAGGAGAAGCCATTATGTCTCTTCTAAATGCTACCACCAGAATTATGCTGGAATTTTCTTTGGGCCACAAGTCTTCTTGTGTCTCTTTCCACATCTGCTGCAATTTGGCTTTGCTTTAACCTGCTCTGTTTTCCAAATGCACCCCATATGGTGCATGCATATAATGGGGTCTCTCTGAACCAGCCCTTTCCCTGTATATTTTCATCTTTTGCCCTTCATGAATGGCATTTCCTTCATCATTTGCTCTCTGCAGACCTCATATTCCTTCTATATTGCCCTGTCCCTGATGACCATAAAACCAGAATGCAACTTTTCGCTTCAAACTGTTTACAGGCCTTCAGCTAAAGGGCTGAAGTGAATTTGTGACCCTATGTGAAGCAATCTGTAGAATGCCATGCTGATTTTGACAAATTCTGTCATCTCCATGGGTATCAGTAATACAAAAAGCACATTTAATAAGTTTTTCAAGTGCCCCTTTATTACCTTATCATTGTTCTTCATAGTAGCTTGCAGTAATGGTCTGAGCATATAAAACACCCTCGGGAACTCCTGTGATTAAATTGAATTTCTGATAATGATTTGCACTGTGAACTTACGAGAATCATTTAAAACCCACCTGTGAACCTTTCCTTCCATATCAGAGCAGCTATTTCACAAAATTAGTACTGAAACAATGGGATGACTCTGGTGAGTAAATACTTCCAGTCTGAACATCTTGAGGTGTCTCTGCTTGCTTCTATAAAAAGAAATGGAATACTTACCCTGTCTCACAAATGACTGAGGATGAGCAGTTTGGTGTTTAAGATCTGTTCAAACATAATTTTTCATGGAGGAAGAAGGATTAATTACAATTGCTCTTCTGTTTGAAAGATAAAGTCAGTGTGCATCTTTGTAATTTCTGGGGCTTGGGGGGTTTTCACTTTGCATTTTATTCCTTGCCCAGTTAATCTGTGGCAGCATGTATTTAGAATTAAGCATGCAGATTTTCAAATCCACCAGCCAAGTGTATAAAAATACAAAGGCAATGGGATAAAGCACACATTTTTGTGTTTTTCTGGCCTGATGCCCTGCTAATTATAAGAAATACAGAATGACACTCTGAAGACAGGTCGCTGAGTGTGGTAGAATCCACTTTGTGCCTGGAAGGGACAACTATATGCAGTGAAGTCTGCTTTGCACACTGTTGTTTTTTTTTTCCTGGCATAACTTATGCATCTGATACTGAAAATCTGATCCAGAACGTTTTACAAACAAACGCTAGAGGCTGCATGTATGCTAAAATAGCACTTTATATTTTGTTTACATCCCTTGCAGAAGATTGGTATGATATAAATTACTGGTTGAGAGATCCTATTTCTGTACTTGCTTTAGGCACATGCTCATTTTAGCTTCCTAGTTCTGGAATCTTTAAAAAAAAAAAAAAGCCTTGGAAAATTGAGCAGAAAATAACATTGCTCTGTATTGCTACCTTTTGCCCAAAGAGACAGAGTTTATACTCTCACCCTTAGGAGACAGGATAAAATCTATACTCAGATTTTGCTGGATGCATTTGTAACTCAAACTGAAAAAATTCAATCTGAAAATTCAATCCAGTAGTTACTGAAAGGGCCACATGTTCACATTGACAGCTCCACATCTTCTTTTCAAACTTTTTTTGCTTTGATCAGCCTTGTTGATGCTGAGTTCTTGCCAGTTGTGTTTTCTGATTAATATGTTTGTCCCACCGAAGTAGGGAATAAACTGGAACATCCCAGCCACTGTCTCTATAACAGTGCTTCAAGCAGAAAGGAGAGTATTAGTAAATACTGAGTCCTAGAAATGGCACTTAATCCTGGGACTCAGATCTAACCTGTGTCTGGAAACAACCCTCCACCAGTGTGGATTCTGCTTTTTCTTTAGGTCATTCTGTTCCAGTGCTTAACTGAATGCACAGTGAGGTAATTTGATCTGGTACCTTAAATTTACATTGCTGCAGGTTCAGCTGATGGGCCCCTGTTTCCCCAGAGCAGATGCATAGAGCTTTTGATGGTCACTGTCCGCTCAGCCATGTCTATTGTGTTGCTGGAGGGTGTTCTTCAGTCATCTTTTCATAGCCTGAAAACACACACACACATATTTCTCTAAGCCTTTCTAAAAGCATGTTTCTAAACATTTCCTTTGTGTTCTTCTCTGGACTGTCACCAGTTTACCTGGTGTTGTCTTTCTCACACTCTGCCTGAGACCTCATCATTGTTGCACCAACAGTGGACTAATTGCTCTGGGTATTACAGATTACACTCCCTTTACTGCATTCCTAGAATAATATTTTTCATCCTTTGTGGAAAATTTTGCATCACATTGTTTAGTCACTTATTCTGGGATGCATGTTAAATTCCTCAAATCCTGTTGTCATAGGCTGGCACTGACCATTTGTGACTTGTGTGTTGTAGGCAAAGTGCTTCCTGCTTGTTTTTTATCTCAGATTTCTTCTCCAGTTCAGCAAGATTTGTTTTCTAGCTTCATCCTCAAAATAAACTGCTCTTCCTCTCTGTTTTTTCATGGGCCAATTTGCTATGTGTGTTTGTTCCATCATTAATGGTATCAACAGTCAAGCATCAGAGCCCAGAACAGAGCCACCGATGCCTGTGTTGATATATTTTCTAGTTTTGCCAGGAAATCACTGGTAATTGTCCCTGGGAGCATGTTTTCAGATAGTTCTGCATCTGTTCTGTTGTGGTTTCATGTTAACCTACATTTCTGTGGTTTGCTTAGGAGCATGTCATGTGGAATATGTCAAAAGCATGACTAAAGCCAAGGTAGATCCCGTTCAATGCTTTCCCTCTGGCCCACTTTAGGAAATTAGGTTGGTTTGTCTTTAGCAGCTCCATGCTGGCCATCCTCAGGCATTTTGTTATCCTCTAGATGTTTGCTCGGGGGTGGTTAAATGTCTTTTCTAGTTTAGAACCTTTTTAATTTAGTGTGTTGATCTGTGATTTTCTAAATCTTCGTTCTCTTGATTTTTCCCCTCCTTGTTTCCTACCTGTCCTTTGGGGATTTCTCCCATCATCCATGAATTTTTCAGGAGAGTGGTTTTTCCCCTGGACTCTCTGGAGTGATTTCATCAGGCTTCACTGTCAATTCTTTTACCTACATATGTCCAGATGCACTCTTCCTCAGTTTTTTTATTGCATTTCTTTGTTGGTAGTTGATGATGTTTAAGGGTTTGCTCACAATGGAACAGTTTTGTGAAGAGTAAAGCAAAAAGGCATTGAATGCATCAGTCATCTCCATTTCTCCATTATTTGAGTATTTATAAGTATCTTTGCTTCATTTTTGTTACTCCTAATGCATTTACAAGCTCTTTTCTTACTGTATATTTTCGTGCAGCATTTCATATCCTCATACCAGTTCACTGTCAGGCTCTTAACCCATTAGTTCAGGAATTGTAACCACACAGTAACTGTTGTTTTTTCTGCATTATGGTCAGGAAAATCCAAAATAGAAGGTACTCTCCACCTCTCTGTTTTTTGTTGTCTTAGTATTTTTTTCTATGTTTGGCAGAATTTCTCTGTGGAAGATGCTGCTTGGATCAAACTCTGCATGCTTTGTTCTACTCATACATCCTCCTGTGAGGACCTAGAGCATAATGACATGAGTGATTTTTTTCCCTGTGGCATTCCAGATGTTTGCATCTGTGGGCCACAATTTCCACCTTTGGTCTGTGTTTATCACCTCTCCAGCTTGTCTCTTTGCTACTTGTTACAGGGAAATCATTTCCATTTTATTAAGGAAGGAGATTTTGACTCTGTTTTTCTCCCATCTCTTCTTTGTTTTACTCTGTGGAAGCGGAAACATTTGGCCTGTTGTCATTAAGTGGTGTTAGAAAAGTCCTTAAGAAGTGGTAACAGGAGTGCATATGGCAAGAACTATATATATTGTGGGCACTACAGAATATCTGTTCTGCTGAAATCCAAACTGTCAGGCTGTGTGGGTGCTCAGAGATGAAAGGAGGATCTGAGAGCAGAGAAAGGATAAAAGATAAGTGTAAGTGGCAGTTGATTTTTTAACTATATTTAAAGTGGAAACTATGTGTTCATAAGTGTTGAGTATAAGAGAGGGCAGATCCAAATAGGGATGAACTGCTGATGCTGCATCAGCTTCCGTGGCTCTCTTTTCTGAAAATCTGGCAGCATCTTGGATTTTTATACCTCAAATCCATTGAGCCTTGCATCTGTTATTTGGGAAAAAAACCAACAGAATCTTATGATGGAACTGTCTTGATCACAGGAACTAACTTCCACACTGGTCAAAATCAGTGTTACAAAAATGTAGTCTGTGAATGAATAAAAGGATATAATTATGTTATATAAACTGTTAAGTAGTGCTGGTGTCAGTTCTGTTTTTAATTTGAAGAGAGAAAGAAGCACTTTGAATGTGTAATTAACTTCTTCAAATTGCTTGTGAAGCTATGACCAATCATAATTAATTTTAGTTTGAAAATTGCATCTATGCACTTCAGTGCATTGAATAACATAATTAAAAATAAAATTTTCAAAATATTGTTTTCAACGGAGAAGGTTACAAAAGAAATCCTGTAAATCTTGTAATTTGGGGTCTGTATAAACATAACAGGCAAAATTTTACTCCCTGACTACATTCTGTGCATTTTGCAGGTTTTACTACTAGGACTGGGGGTTTTTTAAAGTTTCTAACTTTTTTAACTCTAGCAGATGTGTACATCAAACGTTTATAGGGATAAATATTTTCACAAAAAAATGAGATCTCTTGAAGTAGTAAGAATTTTTATTAGGTCTCTTTATGCACAAAGCATTTGTTTTCAAAACACTGTGGGCATATAAACATTAAAGAAGTAATGCTGTATATTCACATCATGATATGTCTATCACTTCTTTTTGTCACAATTTCTCCCCAAGTGATACTTGTAATTGTAGAATTCCTAATAGTTTACCCAGCTTTGTACTTCTGATGACATCCTGGTGCAGTGATTTAGTGTTCTGCCGGGACTAATTTCAGCATCAGAATTCTTGAATGCTGGAACATTCCTCTTGGTTTATTTGCACTGCAGTTGTTTCACCTTCCCTTATTATTTCTTCCTCCCATCACTGGGATAATAGAATATAATTCTCCTAAGAATTAGAACGGGGGGAAAAGTGTTGCTTTCTTGTCAGCGATGCACAGATTATAAGGCCGGAGAAGAGGATGGTGGTGAACTCATAGGCCTTCTGGAAGAGACAGGAGATGGAAGTACTCTGACTTTAATGTCTAAATTTCTGAATACTTCTTAGAAAATCCATCACTGGTAGGGGCAATAAAGTTCTAGTTACATCGCTGTTAACTTTTGCCCCTTACTTCTAGCCTGAATTTTGTGAACTTCTTTTTTTTTTAACCCATTTTCTTTAATCTGCAAGGTTAAAGACTCTATAATGTTGCATTAGGAGCTCATGCTTGGGTGATTATAGAACAGAATCAGGGTACTTCAGATTGGAGAGGAACCCTGTCCAAGTTCCTTGCTCAAAGCTCTGCTAGAAGCTGTGTCCAGTTGGGTTTTGAATCTCTCCAAGGATCAAGATCCCACATTATAGAGCATTTATCCGATTATACAGAGTACTGTAGTGAGTGACAGTGATGGAAGCTTTACTGAAGTGGAGGTCACCAGTCATCTTAATACTCCTTTGTCTTCTGAGTCATGGAAAACAACCAGGTATGCTAGGCAAGATTTGACCTTGGTACTTCCCTGATGGTTTCTCATGTCCCCTTCTTGTCCTTTTTGTGCTTGAAGATGGCTTTGGGAGGATTTGCTACATAATTTCCCCAGGAAATGAGGTGAGGCTGTCTGGCCTGTAGTTTCTTGTAACCTTCTTCTCTCCCTTGGAGGTGGGGAGAGTTGTCGTAAGTTTTTGAAGATGCAGTAACATCAAGTGCCTACCCAACACCCTTAGTCATCGTGAGCAGCGTGTCCTTCTCGCTGCTGTTTAGGATAAAGTCCTTACTCCTTACATGTGGTCTTTTTCTTTGTTTCTGGATTTATGTTCAGTAGCAGTTGGGTAGGGGTTTGGTCCTTTTTGGCCTCTGCTTGGAAAACATCCAATTCAATTTTAAAACCTGTCAGTTAGCTGATCTTTCATATATTTAATGTATTACATTAAATTTGTAGTGTTCTTATTTCTTAAACAAAATATTACATGGCACTGAATTGCATACCTCAGGAAAGTTTATCATCTCAGCACCTTTAACTTTATTAACCTTATATTGCGTAATGTCATCAGCACAGATCTGGAGTTAGATTGACAAGGCCATAAACACTTTTGATTTATACAGTCCTTCTTTAATTACTTACTTAAAAACCAGCTGTGTTGGTTGTTCCATAATTTTGCCCAGGACTGATTTCAGGTGGCAGGTCTCTACCTACTTACTTTTTGCTACATGATCATGTTTATTTTTTTCCAAACCTCTTGAATTTCCTCAGTGTTCAAAGAGTTATTCAAAATTGATGTTGATGGTAAAAATTACTCCTTGAAAACTACTCTTTGAAGGTGTTGCCCTGAAGCTTATGCAGACCTGCTGCTTTTAAAAGGTCTAACTTTAGAAGCTTCTTTTTAACATCACCCTCAGTTACTTTGAGAATGAAAGATAAATGTTATGATCATTAAATGGTATGACTGTATCTTCTGCCTTATTTTCCAGACACGGGAGAGAGAGGTTTATTGAATAGGTTTACCTTTTGCATAATTATGAACAACTAATCACTTTTGTTCACTAATCAATGAGAAAAATTGCTGTGACTTTTGTTCTTAACACAGTTTAAAGAACCCACCCTTTTATTACTCGTGTCTCCAATAATTGCCAATTTCTTCTGTCTCCTCTTACTTTCTCTTTAATTCCTACGTGCAGTGCATTACCACCTCAGTTAAGTGCCTTACTGATACTTGATGTAGCAAAAGTAACGGAATTTATTTCTATGCTTATCTCCACAAGTTTACATTGCAGGGTAATGCAGGGCTTGTACATATCCATACACTGAATATTTTTTTTCCTTCATGATTTTAATGACCACCCCTTTTCTTCACTGTTGAAGTCATTCTGAATACTTATGTCTGTTTATTCATGCAGGACTATTTTACCCCTTCTATGTGCCAATTTTTTCCCTGTATATAGATAGCCATCTTTCTTGATTGTGAGTTATGAGGCAGTTGGTTATATATTTAAACAGTTTTTAATCATCTGATGTATTTCTTACTCAGTCTCCGTATTTTTTGTTTCTTGGTACATAAACATTTTCAGTTTTGGTGAAATCACTCTTCTTAAAAAGCCTCAAACTGTAACAGATTTTTTTTTTTGTACAATAAAAATAATCATGCCTAGACCTTCTCCAGGAAGGCACTCAAGATTTTTAAATGTGGTCGGTCTATCTTTATTTTTCGAATTGATATCTACAGCTGGATTTATCTTTGTATAGACTTTCAGAGTTTTTCAGGTTTTGGAAATTCTGAAGAAATTATCCCTACAATTTATGGCTGCATTGGAAAAATTATCACAAATCCACTGTGTAATATTAATTGTGAAATTACATTCACTTAGTTCTTACCATTGCACCATCTCTGATTACCTGAGCAGGGTCTATGTTATTTTCTCAGCCGAAAGTAGCCTGTAAGTATTTTTCAGGGAGGCAATAAATTTGAAAGATGGATAGAATTCTTTTTCTTCATTTTTTTTCTTTGTACTCTAAATCAAAAGGTATAGAAACACATGCTTTTGATTAGTTAATAAGGGGTAAAAAAAAAAAAAAAGCATGAAGCTCCAGGCTTCATTTTCTGATATGCTAATTCTGGAAATAAAAAAGAGCAATGAAACTCTCTGTAAATGGAAAGCGCCGAACGTCTGACAACAATACCCTTGCCAGAACACTGAGAACCATTTCTTATCTCAGCAAATCCGTCCAGCCTTGACTGTCATATTAGCCAGTTTTATTCTTCATTGCTTGTCTTTGATCGTCTGCTGCACATTCCCATGGGAGAAAGTTATGCCCATTTGCCTGTGAGCGCTCGCAATGTTTAATGAGTATCTGCACGTTCTATCAAGGTTTTAAAAACACTTCTGCTCGCATAAATTGAGCAATCCTTTCATTAGCTTTATGTATGCAGACTTGCAGCTCTTCTCAAAGACAATAAGGCATTCGAGTATTTATTCTGTGGGTGGACTTGCACATTGTTGTTGGTTTTTTTGTTTGGTTTTTTTTGGTTTGTTTTGTTTTTGGGTTTTTTTAATAAAGGATATTTTTGCCAGTGTTTTCATTTCAGCTGGATCTCAAGACCTAGTTTATACCGGTTTCTGCGTTACAGTGTAATGTTATCTCTTGTCAAGTCTCTTTCCAAAGAGGCAGTAAAAGATTACATTTGTAAACACTGTTGTATAACATGTTAAAATAAAAGATATCTTATTGATTGTGACATCTGACAAGTTGTATATCAAGTATTTCCCAAAAGAGACTAACAGTTTTTTTGGCACTGTCTGCCTTAAAATGGTAAATGTTTTTGATCAATCCTCACAAGCAGGTGCTTAGAAAATGCTGTTTAATCCAAGCCCTTCAATTTTAATTTTTTTTAAAATATACATTATTTTTTAAATATAATTTTTTAAAATATACATTAATTGTCCTAATTTTTATTTTGCCTGCTTCCTGATGTTAATGGTGTCAATGGTACATAGGTGCAAAATTGGCCTAAAGAACTGCAGTGTAAGCATGTAGTGGGTAAATCTTGTGTCCATTGCAGTTTATGTTGGATATTAATTTACTTTCATTTCTGTATTTTTAGACTGTCTGCATTTAATTTTAGGTTCCTCAGTACCTGCAAGTTGTTCCAAATGTAATTAAAGATGTCCATTTGTGACAGCATTGCTGATTCCTCAACAAATATTTTGTTATTGTGGCTGATTATAACTTCAAGGATGCTTAACATCAGAAGGTCCCTGGCTTAGCATTGGTTTCTCCATGATAATTAGGAGAAAAAGGCGGAAACCTGGCTGCTGAGAAATGTTTCTCAAGGCTGTAAAAGAAAGTCATGCAGTGGAGCACTGTGGGCCTTGTGGGCCAGCTGGTTCCTGGGAACAGCTAGAGAGCTTTGTGTGCCCAAATTCAGACAGTGAAATGCATCTGTGGTACAAGCACCATTTAGAAATCAGGCCAGTCAGAAATGGGAGCATTTTAAAAAATCAACTATTTCTTTTTATTTCCTTTGTCAGGGGAATTTAATTTCATGCATAGATTCATATTACGTTTTTGTTATTATAGAGTGACTTGAAAAACAAATAACCTTTGAAAGATAGATTTTGTTCTTATTTAGGAGACTTTTGGGACCATAATGTGGACCATTTAAAGTTTTTATTTAAAATTAAAACATGAAAGGTTCTTTTTGGTATTGGCAGACTGGTGGGAACAGAGACCTCCTTTTTGCTCTGCCAACCTCGAATGTGTCAATTCTGTGTGTACAGAGAGCAAAGAACTTCTGTTTAAAAGAGTATTCCTCACCCTTAGTCAGGAATAAAGGGTAAAAATGCTGTTTTCAGGTAAGCTGAAGTTAATATTTCCTCCCTGTGCATCTTGTGGCCTTGTGAACCCACAAATGATACTTCTTCTTTCTTCGTAATTGTGGCAGGCAAACGGGAAGTGTTACCATGACTTTAATTACTAGAGGGCATGGGCCAAAACTTGCTAAAGATCTTTTTCGTTGCTCCAGTGGACTTGGCAGCTTGTCTTACGTGTCTGCCAGAGAAGGATGTTCTCTAGATATGGCAGCTGTTGTCTCAGGGTTTCATAGCTTACTCTGGGCGTGATTAACTGAGCAAAGCTCCAGAAACCAAAAATGCATGTGGCAGATGATTCCCAGCATGGAAGGGCTGACAGGCTGTCTCCCCTCTTCTTCCTCCTCCTCAGGGAAAGATGAAGTAGTCTGGAGGAAGATGAAGTAAAATTCTAGGAAATCAGTGAGGGTATTTTCCATGTTCTGGAAGACAAGTTGAAGTTTGGAAGATGTAACTCAGGGCTTAATAGATGATGATAGCTAAGAAGGAATTATTTCACTCATGTAATAGGTACCTTATTTTTGAGTTGAAGACGTTTTTCCTCTGGGAGTTGGAGTTATTAGTGAGCTCTTTTGGTCTGCAGGAAGTTTCTGAGAAAGGGAGGAAAATTTAGGCAGTGGAACTGGAGCAAGGGGCAGGACTGGGACTGGCAGATGTGTGTCACTGTGCAGATGTGAGAAACTAAATTATGAGGACAAAGGAACAATAGGGATTTCTGAATATTCAGACTAACAGGGGTTGGAAGGGAGAAGGGAACAATGACAAGAAAGAATGTGGCAAATTAAGGGAAGTAATCTCTAGAAAGAAGGAAAAAGTGATAAATAATGGAATTATTTCGTGTATAATAAAGAGTGGGAGAAAATACACAGTCATTAGTCATAAGGAATACTATGAGTGCCTTTAGGGACAAAATTATCCTTTATTTTCTTCACATTGGAAAAGTATTAGAAAAAAAGCTGTTTCTTCCCAGGAGATGAACATGGTTCATCAGCTGCACAAAGCTGAGAATCAATAAGCAGAAATATGACATATTTCTAGGCCTCTATTCAGTTGAATAGAGGCCTTGCAACAGGTAACATCACACAGTATGGGAGAGGAAGTGGCTTACAAAAGAAGCCATATTACAAAACCCTTTTAATAGCTGTTGTGTAGCTTTTTTACTGAAAACTACACAGAATAATGTTCTTTATTCACTGAAGACAAATTCAGATTCATCTGTTGCTTAATATTGGAGCGGGGGGGGGTGAGCTGCTTTTCAAGAACCTTTACTGTTATGTTTGGAAACTGAGCAGAAGAGGACTGTCAAACATCCAGTTCCAGGAATAACATAATCCTGCATCACCAGCAGTAAGCAGTTACAAAATATTTGGAGGGAAATAATATGCAGTTATTTATGCAGAGGAATAAAGTAGATTAGCTTCAGGTAAGAGTATTTTGTGGCAGAGGTTACATTCCTTAATAATAAGAAAATAAAATGGACACAGCTTTTCTGTCCATGGAGGTCTTATCTGAGTATTCAATTAGAAACCATGTGACATGTTCTTTACAGTTTAATTCCATTGCAGTGTGGGGGGGGTTATGTCCTAAAACAAAGACTAGAGAAAATCACCAAGTCCAATAGAAAACACTTTCCTTTGTACATTGTAGAATACCACAAATATAAATTATTAGTAAATTAATTGTGAACAGCAGCTGCAGTGATATCTTACTGTAACACAAGTCCACCAAGGAGGTCACCCCTCTCTGCCATCAAGTACATGAAGACCCCAGTGTTTCCCCAGCAAGGAATTCAGTTATCACTGTCTGCTTTTAGCCCAGGCAAAATTCCCCATCATCCTGGTGGGCAGCTGGTAATTCCTCCAACCCTAAGTGACAGGACCATCTTCTTATATTCCAAAATCATTTGATGGTTTTGCAACTCAGCTGTAGATTGTGAATATGCCTGGTAGGCAAAGGGGAGCATGGATCAATATGTAGTCAAAATTCATTGACACTCTGTCAAAGACTGCAGTGTTTAACCATGGGAAAGTCTGACAGCCAGAACTTCACTGGGCTGTGATTCAAGGGATCTGCAGTGCTTGGACTCTACTGATGCCTTTCCACACCATACAACTCATTGCAGCGTTGGACCCCTTGTTCTTTTCTCAGATCCTATTAACTTGTGTAGGTGTGTGAATTTACCATCATTTAGCCAGTTGCCTGTTGGAATCTGCCCAAAGCATATTAAGAGAAGTGGTGATGGTAACAGAAAAACTAATTGAACAAAAGTCTTCCCCTCAAACTCAAAACTTTATTACTGCTCATGATACAGAAAGGAAAAGGAGTTAGTTCTGTAATTGGAGGACAGAGCTCATAATTCAGAAAATCCAGTTGACAAATCCTCAATAATAAATCTAAAATCCTAGTTTTAGTGTATATTCATTGACTGTCCTTCAATTCTGTGATACAACTTATCCCCTTTCTCATGAAAAAGATCATTTACTAAATGTATTCCGAGTTATATGGAAACCGTTGTATAGTACAGCTGGAAATGCTTTTCCCTTCAAACCATTTAGTTACTCTATGTGACAGCCCCTCCAGTTTTATACTGTGGCAGATCAGATACACAGAATCACTTCCAAGATAAAAGTGGTTTGAATGTGTTCATGATCTTTAAAAAGGCACATTCCAGATGTTCATTAACTCCTTGACCACCATCAGAAGAATGATGAAATACTGATGTGTCACAGCATTTTTTCATTAAATAGAAATGGTCTTCAACTATTAGCGCAGCAAGAATTACCTAAATCTGCTTCTTTCCACATGTGCTCTAAGTTCCATCTATTAACTTGGCACAAGTTAAGCTTTATAAAATAATGTCAACATGCTGCTCAACAAGCTTTATTTATAACCATCTCATCCTAATATTGCTCTTTAGTTGTAATTAGTACAAATAGAAAATTATGTGGCGCTAGTCACTTTCAAATTTATTTAAAGAACGATAAATAATGTTCAAAAATCTATAAACAGATCTTCTAATGAGACACCCTTACCACAGACTTTCCCTGATGACATTTCTGGCTGTTGACTCAACAATTCTGTAATTAGTTATTTAAAAAAAAATAAAATTATTTTTTATTTCTAAGTAAATGCAATGGCATAAATAATATCTGAAGTTGGTGGGGTTTGTGTGCAAAGTTTTCCTGCCTGGACTCCCTCCCTGCTGAAGGTGCACATCAGTCTCAGATCCCAGATCCCTGCTACCAGGAGAGGAACAATTGATTTCAATTGCCCTTAATTGGGTTGGTCTGTGTGGGATGATTGTGTGCAGTAATTCAAGGTAGCAACAGAACATTATGTGCTCTACTTTAACTCTCTTGTGAACACACTTCACAGAGTCACAGAATCAACTAGGTTGGAAAAGGCCTCTGAGATCATCAAGTCACTTGATGCACACTAAGAGTTAAAATGGCTGATGTGGCCTGCTAAGCTGACTTGGGGACCTTCAGTTTGCTCCCATTAGCCTGAAAATGCAGAGGGGTTCAATTCCTGATCTTTGATGTCCGCTGGATTCTGGGCCAAGTCTGTGGTACCTGTAATGTCAGGCAAATATAATGGAAACCATATAAAGGATGATATACAAGCATGGTACAAAACAGTAACAACTGGAGGGATTTTGTAGAATTAGGCTTCAGTTCATTGATTTGCACGGAGTGATTCTCAAGACTGTCAGAGGAGAGCAGGAGGCAGGCAGCCTGCTTGGGATGCTGCTGCTGCTCACACAGGCATTGCATCAGCACCTTCTCCATGGCTTCTCTGTAAAAGCTGTAAGTTCCAGAAAACTTTTCCTCTGTGGGAGCATCTTTCCAGAAACAAAACACCACAGAAAAGATATCTAGAAAGAGAATTAAGCAAGAAACTTGGGAAGAGGGTATAGGTAGCGGTGAGTAAAATTCAGCTGAGGAGGGGACACAGAACTCTCTAGATCATCATTTAGGTACTTACTATCCATTCCCAGTCCTTTGTCCTCACAGACATCTTTCTGTCATAACTGGGCAGGTGAACCATGTGTTAATATTTAGTAGTCTTACAGCCAGAACATAATGTGTTGATACTTCATTTTATACAGTTGCCTCGTTCCCATAAAACTAGTGAAAGGATCTCCAGGAATGGTTTTGAGGACCTAAGACAAACATCCCAATATTAAGGAAATGGTCAAAGTCCTTATCTCATTATACTGCCAGAATGACTGTTCTAACAGCTAATAAAGACAGTTGTAATATCTTCCTCATGGAAGCCTGTCTTGATTTCTTTCTGTTGCTTCTAAATTATAAAATAAGCTGAGAACAGCAAAACATTTAATTGGGTTACTAATTAAATGTCAGGCATGGGCTGCCAGTTAAAATCAAAGGTTAACTGGTGGTAAGAGCATTTATGACACAGCTGATCCAGTGTCTAGAGATATGCAAAATAATAAGATAAACTTTTGTGGAATATGTTGCTCTCTGGCCATAAAATGCATTTGTAGGCTTCTTATCACTGTTTTTTAGTTTATGGTACTGCCAAACATAGTGGATCACAGAGTTCCTTTCTCAGTAAATGTGCCTTTTAAAATCAGCATATTAAAAGATACAGTAATTACTATGCTGAGATTGCAGCTAGCTCAGGAGATTATTTTTGTTCGGACTCTGCAAGGAGATAGATTTTGTGTTTTAAAAAGAGATGTTAAAATACGATACTGAGTTACAGCCCAAAACCTTTTTGCACTGGGCTCAGAAGTTGAGCTTATTTGTGCAGTGGTAGTTAGGAATTTGTAGTTCATGTGATTGAAGAACCTGACACTCTCTAATATATTACAGAGTTCCTTTTTGGCATTGACTAATCCTCATTTTATAGATGGGGAATAGAGTACAAAGAGATCAAGGTATGTTGACACTCCCAGTGGGAGTTCAGTGTAGATAAAAGCTTTAGAGGAGCTATTTAGCCCTGAAAGTGTATGGAGGTTCTGCTTAGATTCCCCTGCCCTGGTTTTCATCAAGGTAAATGAACCTTCATGCCGATGTAGCAAGGACAGCTAGTGCATGCAGGTTTCTGGAAGAAGTTTGAAAATCTCACCTTCTCTCATACAGAAGAAATAAGGGTCTTTTTCTTTCAAGTATGAATCTGTTCAGAAAGTTTTACTTGTGATAGTGCTGATAGAAATATTGGCAATTATAAACCATTTGAATACATGTTTATAGGTATATCCCTTTGTGTATACATAGATATATATGTGTGTGTATCTAAAACTGAGTTTTCTAAAAAAAAAAAAAATGCTGAGAGTGAATAGCAGGTGGATTTTTAATAGTTTTTTTAATAACATTTTTAAGAAGCTTTGAGCCACAGGATGCAAGAGAAGAGTTTGTAAACCTCCACATAATAAAAGTGTATTGCAGCATAATATTGGAATCTGACTTCACTAAATATATTTTTTAAACCAGAACAAAACCACCTTGCCATCTTATCTTTGCTGAATGCTTCGTTACCATCAGAATGATGGGCAGCAAATCCTTGAAGTCCTTGTATTAGCTGGGGTAGTGTAATAGTATTAATTGGGTGAGACAGATCAAGTAATGCCAGAAAACATTCAAAGACGACATTCTCTTAGCCTCAAGGTAAGTTTATTGTAGGCTGAAAGCTTTCTGCCTTTATTATGTTAGACTTGTGGCTAGTTTGTCAGTTCATCTATTGTTGATATGAAATGGAGATCAGATGGTCTGTTTGGCAAAGGCGGGTGACCTGCTTTGATCAGGATCCCCAGAGTTTACAGTCGAGCCTGTGTTTCTACTTAAACAGAAAGTCAGCTGTCCTGAGGAGTTTCTCACTTGTTTATCACTTTTGGGACTGCTTGTCTACCCTTTCCCTCTCCTGTCAAAAACCAACTTGATGACTGAGAATAAAACCTTAATGTTTCATATCAAACCATCTTTTTCCAGTCTTTTCACTTCTTTTGAGAAATCATTTGGAGCGGCAAAGAGCAAATTGTGTTTGTCTATGTGCAAAGTTGTCAGTCATCATCTCCAGTCAAGAGGCAAAGTTGTTTCCCTCCTCCTTCTGAGCTGTGAAATCAGCAAAGGGAAACACTCCCTAAGCCCTTGGAATGCAAAACACAGATTCATGAAGGCACCTTCAGTACTTTTTCGTACTCTGAAATAGGTAGGATTTAGTAGTGAAGTGTTAGCTCACTGAAACTGAACTACTCTGATTACTACTGTGAAGTAAAGCACACATTTAAGTGCTTTCTTGGGTCAGGGACCGCTCCTTCATCATGTTCAAACTGGATCTCAGAACCTGTGTGACTGCCAAGAAGTTGCTCCAATGTGTGCTCCAAATGTGCCAAGTTCCCCAACCTTTTCTCTGCAAAAGGAGAGAGAACAGAAGGATGTCTCTTTATATGAGAAAATTAATTCTAACACATATATTAAATCAATGTTCATTATGTTGTACTGGTCAGATGGGTATAATCAGCTGCTCCTGCACCAGAATTCTTTATTTGCAACCCCTCTCCAAAAGGAATAATTTTAGCCCACTTTTGTGTCTTTGTCCCAAAAATAATAGGAAATGGGCAAGCCTTAATTGAGTTGATAGAGATGTTTTCTCAACTCATGCAATCATAGAATGGTTTGGGTTGGAAGGGACCTTAAAGATCATCTGGTTTCAAACCTTGTGCCATGGGGAGGGGTCACTTTCCACTAGACCAGGCTGCTCAGAGCCCCATCCAGCCTGGCCTTAAACATTTCCAGAGATGGGACATCCACAGCTTCTCTGAGCAACCTCTGCCAGTGCCTCAACACCCTCATAGTGAAGAATTTCTTCCTAATAATGATGAATTCTGATTTTTATGTCCACCAAAAGGATTGCAAAGGCATTCTGCACTTTGGATTGACAGAAGTAGTAATCCTGCTCAGGTTCCCTTAGTGGTCTGAGCATCTGCAAGGGCTGGGAAAAGAAAAAGAACTACATTCTTCTAGCCAGTAGAGATTGTAGTACCAAATTAAGTTTGCTCTGGGACTCTAAGGCCATATTAATCTCTCTGTAGCTCTGATGAACAAAGTAATTTAGGCTGAAGATTTAGTAAAGACCTGCAAAGTCTGACAGTTTTTACATTACAGATGGCTCAATGTCAGATCTTTATTCCTGCTGTGTGGTGCTCTACTTCACATGCAGTCATTCAGAAACCTGTCTGAGTTTTACTAAATCTATCTGAGGTTCTATTAAAATTTGAAGGAAAGGTGCATCTTAAAATCCAGCACGTTTGGGAACTGGAATTTTTATGTTGAAGTCTGGCTTCTTTCAACCCTCAGATTTTCTCTATAGGTAAATCTCTCTCGAAGTTCATCCTGCAGTTGAGCGAAGCTGTTGTGAATAACAGCTCTTGCTAAGAGAGAATTATTGTGTTTTACTTGGAGGTTGCCCTAGAGCAGGTCAGTGTATTTTGGAAGATTCCTTACACCACCTACATGACCATGCTTTTCCACTGTTGTTCCAGTGCTCATAGAAATGCAGATTGAGGCTCCTGATGAAATGTCAGAGGTGGGATGCTTTGGTTTAGTAGTGTGGAGTTTGTTTCTCAGCTTGTAACCCTGTGGTGCCTGGTGGCACCAAGGGATAGACCTTCTGTAAAGAACTTGTCGAGGCTGTGGGCTTCTGGGAGGAGTTGTTTGGTAGTTTTTAGACATGAATCTTAAGCAAGTGACCTATAAAAGTAATTGCATTGTAATTGCTGCAGTCAAAATTCAGTAAAGATATTACTAAAACCCTTGTGCAAGTCATATGTGTGTTACATAGGAAAAAAAATCTTTATTTTTTAATTTGAAAACAAGTGGACTCATTTTTGTGAGCTCTAGTTCTTCACAATGACTAACAGCTCTTTTAAAACTGGTTGGATTCTGATCCTTTTAAAACTTGCACCTATTGACTGGATTTTCTACTGTTATGTGAATGACTCCAAAATTGTGCCAAAAGAAAAAAGAAAATCAGACGTTTTAATAAAAGTCTTATTAATTGGTGATGAAATGGCTGGTATAGGTTGATTTTCAGTCCATTCAGGACCGTATGGCTACCAAATATTAAGAAGTGAGAGAGGTTTTGCATGAATAAATGGAGGTTATGGTCTCTGAATGCCACAGATATGTAGCACAGGTCTCAGTCTTTCATCTGTGTAGAAAAGATAGAAAGCTTGGTGTGAGTATTGTTGGCTAATAATGAACTTATCTGGAGCATGATCTCTGTTGAGAATACAGATTAAAGACCAACTGTTATCTGTATAATTCACACATCACTGAAACGGTTAGTGAAGCCAAGTTTGCATTTAAAATCTTTTGTATCTGTAATACCAAGTCTATTTTAAATCTGAGAAGGCATCATATGAAATTTTAGTAAATGCAGGTATTCCTCCAACATATTAATAACAACTTTTTCTCTGTGTTAAAATGATTTGTTTATTTAAATTGCTCTGTTGTGATGTTGTATATGTAGTAGATGGTATAATTTGATCTTGTTCTAATAGCACTTGTGAGCTTGATTGTGTAGCTAGTCAGTGCCCTCTAGATGATGAAGAAATCAGATGATGAAGAAGAGACGAATTTGTCATCTGTTCATTAGAGAAACATCAGAGGTCTGAGTTCAGAAGGGAACGTAAAGTGAACTTTCCGCATGATTAGTGAGGTCCAGCTGTTGTCACTTGACAGTGGGCACAGATATTATAAGGGCAAAATATTAGAATTTGGAAAGGTGCTTTTTTTGCCTGCGGGAAAGCATGACAAATGAGAATTACAGCATACCACATATTTAATTGCATTTACCATGACATCTAACAGATGCTGAAGAAAATGGGATCAATAGTTTCGTGTCCTGAGGGAAGGTCAGCTCACACCAGATATACCAGTTTTCTTCCCCCTTTTATGTAATAAAAAATGTGCTGTGAATTGATTTAAATCTTACTTGAATCTCTCCAGAGAAGTACGTATGTAATAGTATTTCATCTTTACTGACAATATAGGTACCATTCATTTACCCAAACTCATTCCACCATGCTAATGAAGTGATTACCTCATTATTCTGAAAGAACAAGCCATTAGGAGGAAAGTTTGTATACAGGCACTTCTTAATGGGGTATGCAGTACTTTTTTCTAGTAATCACTGGGGAGTTTAACATAGGAAATACTGCATTTTTGCCAATTGTATACCTTTTATATGATTTACTTTATCAAAAATGCAAAGCTTAACCTTGGGTGGAAACTTAGAAACGAGACTGAGAATCACTTTTATAGGAGAATATAAAGTGTAGCATTATGTATTGTGTGAAATGTCATTACTGTAGCACTGGAAAGAAAAATGTAAACTTTAGGAGGAGACTCAAAGCTGATGGATGGTGCGTTATCAAAGATGAATTTTGACACCTGCCTATCTTTTGATCTCGAATAAAGCATCTACTCAATTCTGAGGTTTTTTTAAATCCTTACTTTATAGGCGTATTCTGCACTAGATAGCTGAAGCTCCATCTTAAAAATGGCAGTGGTTTAAGAAAAGGAGTAATTAATCAGTGTGTTCACCTTCAAATTTCAGACTGCTGAAAACGGGGCAAGTTACTATATCTCTGCTTAGATGAAAGTTAAATCACCTGGATGCTGTCAAACATTTAATTTGATGAAAGAATGACTTTACGGATGGGTCCATCATTTTCAGATACCACCTGGGAATTTAGTGTTATGTAAAGGTCAACTGTATGCGTGGAAATTTGTAGTTTCTTGGTGCTTGGAAAGAGATTTCCTGGAGAAACTGTTTATTAACTCTGTGGTGTGGTATGCAGCCTTGTACTTTTGATCAGAGAGAGCAAGTGGTAATCAAAGAGAGGGCACTGCAAGGTCATTAAATTCCTTTTCATGCTGGGTAATCATACCCTGTGTGGATAACCAGTTTCCCTGTCTTGCAGCAGGGTGAATTACAGAATCCCTACAGGTGCACTTATTGATTTTAGCGTGTCACCTCTGCAGGCCAATTAATTGCTTGTGGCAAGTAACAGGATGTGTGGTTGGCTGTTACTGGGAGCCTGTCCCCTTTCATCTGGCATCACCAAAATGTAAGGATTACAAGATCCTCCTTTTGTTTCCCTTCTGAAAGAGTGGCTGCACCTCAAGCATTTGGTTGTGTTTTCATTTGTGCCATTTAGCATTATAAGTGACGCTGAAAGGTTCTGTTTGGAAATGACTGTCCCTTCATGACCATCAGACTCTGTTGAGTACTTATTATTTGGTTTTCCTGATCTGTGCAAATGATAAAAAATCAGGTACGCTTGGTGAAATAGTAGTAAATAATGTTGCCTGAGACGTCTGATGATGTGAACAAATAGATTTAGTTGTTGAAAGAGTCAGGCTAAGAGATGGGGATACTGAGGATCATCTGTGATCCAGTGTGTTTTGCCTTAGGTGTGAGTAGAAAAACTGATGACAATAATTGCTATTTCTAGTTTAATTACTTATCTAAATCTGAGCTTGAATAAGGTTCACGGCAGTAATGAGAATCTGGTCTTTCCTTGTGAGATTTTAATGTCTTTCCAGTCCCTCACAGAATAAGCACTCACAGTCTTTATGCAGAATGAGTAGGGAGTTCTCATCTTTCTTACAAGAAAAAATTGAAGACAATTCCTTTAAAATACCCCCTTTTTGGCTTCTACATATAGCCTTAGTGCAAAGGACATAGGCAGTGCAATAGGTAAGTGAGAAATCAGCAGCAAAAAGGGCAGAGCAGGGCTGAGGTGAAGTTGGGAAGGGGAGGTCGAAGGAAGCCGACTCCAGCCACTATGCACTCTCAATGAATAAGCAATATCCAGCTCTGCTTTTTACTGCCAGGTAGAGTCCTTGAAAGATATGACCTGAATCAGTGCCGCCCTTTATGTCTTGTTTGCGTTTTTGTCATGGAAATTGAAGATACAACATGATAACAAGAAAAGCAGTCTTTGCAGTTTGAATATTACAGGGTTTTAATAGTGTTGAGCCTACAGCATTAATTTTAATGACTGGTATATAGGTATTTAACACCTCTGACACCCAGGGCCTTTCCCTATGAGAAATGAGGAGACCATCTGGGAAGACTAGGTCATTTGGGGCTTTCCAGAGGGGGTTGTACTTACAGGATTTTAGACTCTTCCTAATGCCTTTGTTGTTGATCTTTTCAACAGACCTGGGGAGCAATCTGTGAAGACGTTCACTTGATGTAATGAATAGTCATTAGCTGATGTTGCCATAAACACATCTGAGGGTGTTCTCAAGCAAATGCTTCTTACTGCAAAAACCCACCAGATCTCCCACCTCCTCAACTCATCTTACAGAATGTGCAGGGAAAGAAAATTAGTTCCAATAATCTATGTATGCAGCCAGAAACATATATAACCCCCGAGGACTCTGAAAATTAATGTCTTCTGTTATAAACAAATGCTTTCCAAGTATTTTTGGGTTGGTTTTCTGTTTTGTTTTGTAGGAAAAGAGATATGTGAGACAGTTAAATTACTTTTGATTATATAAATTTCTTTCCTCCTGCAACAAAGATTGGATGGTTTTTATTATTTGAAAGTGTTCTCATTTGGTTTAATGACAGTTTTCCCACACTTTTCAACTGTACAGGATCAGGACCTTTCCATGTAATGGATTTTTCTGAGAAAGGAATGAAATACTTCTAATCTGACCTAACTGCTTGGAATACCTGGATTAGATTTATAATCTGACACAAACCAATTAACCTGGTTTTACGCTGGGCTCATAAAATATGAATTATGCCAAAGTATTTTGAATAACTGAATAACTGATGTGATTTCTAGCAGTATGAAAAGGCAAATTATTTGCATTGAGGGGAAAAAGCCCCAGGGCTGCAGGCAGTTCTCTGGGTCTTTGCTGTCCTGCCTGGTTTTTGGTTCGCTAACAGTACAAACATTGATTAATGAGTTCAGTAAGGATGTGACAAAGCTGCCGCTGCTGCTGCCTCACGTTTGTTTTCCCTTTTCATGACACATTGAGCAAGATATGGAATCTTGTCCAAAAGATTGTAAGTGATAAAACATTACAGTCATGAGAGAAATGTACTGTAAATGGCATCTTTTAACTGTGATTTCTGCCTTCCATCAGCAAGTAGTGATTGAATCTGCTAAATGAGAGGAGGCTGCTGAGCCAGTTAGGATATTATTGAAATGGATTTTGACATAGACTGCTGCCTAAACAATCAAGGATTTCAGCAGGGATAGGACATTGGATATATAGTGTATATATCCAGTCTATAAAGAATTTCAAGCACCTTGAGGGTTTTTTCCCTGTGGCTTCTGACTATAAGCATTTTGCTATTCTGTGTTTTTGGTGGCTTGAATTGGTATGACTTGACTTTTTTCCTCTGTTGAAAAACAAAAAATCATATGACACCCCAGAATATTGGAATAAGAACAGAAGTTAGTCTGGTAGCCAAGTTGAGCTTTGTGAAAACAGAAATAATGTGAAAGCATGAGAAAAAAGGGGATACAGAAGTAAAGGAGCTGTTGAGAAGAAAAGTGTCACAGTCTGTAGTTAGAGTAACTATGGTACTGTATACCTGGAAAGAAAAAGGACTGGGAAGGGCTGATTAAGGAGAAAGTGCTGCAGTCCTTTAATCCCTGTGATCGGCTTCACCTTAGGTATGGTGTCCTTGCTTACAACAGGGCTACTCACACAGTAGGATATTATTTATTTTAAGTAGCTGCTTCAAAGCACAGCCTTAAAAAAGGCAGGTGAGTTGTGAGGGGTTTATATACACAGGAAGATCTCGGAGAGTGCTTTTAAAAAAGTCCCAAGGGGCAGAAGCAGGGTCAGGTACATCGAGTGCCACCGAGGTCAGGTGACTGCATTAGCCTTTCTCTCTCCTGAGTGCACTCACACCAGTCATATGGGATCTAAAGGTATTTATGACAAATCCCATCTTGCCCCAGTTGCCTCTGCTGAGATTGCTGGGCTAAACTTACTCTTGAAGCAAGGCTCATCTGGCTCCTGTCTTCTCCTGCCTGTGTCTGCTCATGCATTTTACTGTTGTTGCCATTTCTAATGTGTAACTCGAGGAATGAGCTGAATCCATCAGTTGAATCAATCTTATGCCAGGGAATGGAGTGGTCCAGCAGGGAAGTTGGCTGGTGTGGGTGGAGGCACGCTGAGTAGTGCTGCCATCTGCATTTCATATTGATGCTCGATTCATGGGCTGATCTGGAAAGCTGTTTTAGCTCCTTGTAGGCAAAGCGAATTAGGAATGCTTTAAAATGCTTTCAGTCTTTCTTATTCTTTCTGTGTCTTTGGTACAGTGGGAAAAAAGGTAAATGACAGATTTGTTTTGCGTTTCTGTAAGCAGTAATAGCATTTCAAAAAGAATGCATCTGGAAATATCATGTGGCAAAATCCTGGCACAAAAAGATAACTTATGTCAGATGGGTTTGTGTTGCATTCTCTTAATTGCCATCAAAACCGTGATATATAAAGTCTCAAAAACATCTGGAAATATGGAGACATTATCAAAAGGCAAATGCTTCAAAAACATATAAACACAGCTTTTTATTAAACTCTGGTAATTTTTCTAGGAGGATTAAGATCCCCATCACTTCAGCAAATGAGCAGCTCGTGAGGTGTATCATTAGCAAGTTATTGCTTCTGTCAGATCTTTCTTTGGGCAAATCTGTTTTCATGATGATCTTGGTCTAATCATAATTTTGCTGATTGGTGGCTCATGCAGAGAAGGTTTCTTCTTTATTACCATTCTGTGTTCCTTTAGCAGCCTGGGAGTGGAAATTTACTCTGAAGCACTTTGGTTTCCCTTTCCCCCAGCTTTGCTCCTGTTGGGTGGTTGTTGGAGTGGTGCTGCGCGGTTGTGCTATGTGTTTGTAAGAAGACATGTGAGACTTGCAAAGGATTATGAGTAGACCTGAGACTTATACAGGAAAGATTTAATGAACAAGTTTCTTTGCAGACAGGAGACCTGTAAAAATACAGTAATTTCAGTGGAACTCCTCATTCAAAGTCCCTTAGCCAAGAGAATACTAAAATGGTGCGGTGGGCAAATGTGCTTCTTGCTCAGTCCTTATGATCTCTCTGTTGCTCCCATGGGAGCCCAGGTGCAGCTGTCAGCACCCAGGAGAAAGCCACAACTTAGGAATGTTTCTACCCAGCATCCAAGTTCTTTCCTTTCTCTTGAAAGCTCTTGCCAGAGAAAGCACGAGGTGACACATCACCACCTCCCACTGTGCAGGCTTTTATCGATCCCCCTGGTGACTCCATCCATCACTTATATCCCGTGAAAAATAGCAAAAGCATCTTCTGAGGCCACTCAAAGATGATCCTATATTTTGTGAACACAGTACCTGACAGTGTGTATTACCATCTGCAATAGTGTCTTTTCTTTATAATAATTAGCTATCTAATTGCATGTCCAAGCCTCATTGATGCATTTGCATTTGTACGTAATTAGGATTTATTTGAAAGCATGCTGGTTTAATGGTTTGTCTCCACTTTCTACAAATGAAAGTACAAATAAATCTACTTTGAAGTAATAAAGTTAAAACAAACAAACAAAAACCCACCCAACAAAACAAACACCAAACAAACAAGCAAACAAACAAAAAAACCCATAAATTACCCAACATATTGATCCATCTCGACTCATGCAACACTGACTTCCACAAGTTTTCATCATCGAGGAGTTGCCTTGAATCCTGTTGAACTTTCCTGAGTAAGATTTACCTCTCAAGTAATAGCTGGAAGCACTTTGTGGGCATTTTACAAATGCAACCACGTTTATTAATAAACTTGCAGAACTAAGTACCAATTACAGGTACAAACCTGCCCAATAGTTTGTTATGCCCAAATTATGTCCCGCAGTATCTGCCTTATTGTTTAAATGCCAACAATCTCATTTGTCTTTCTCCTAGCCTGGATGCTCAACAAAGATTAGACAGAATACCAAATGGTATCATTATCCTTCTAAATGAATATAATGGAGAGAAAATAAAATTAAGAGTGAGGCAGGAAATTGTTAATATGTTTATAGAATTATTGTTATTGCATTAGTGAAAATAGGTTTTCATCTACTTCTGGCTTTCCTTTCAATTGCAGCAGTTGTTTGAGTAAAGCAGGATCAAGATACTCCTGACTTTTTAAGTTGTTTCTGTGCAGTTGTAGGCATGTAGATACCATATTGATGAGCAAGAGGTTGAAGATGGGTATATATCATAAAGGAAAAAGTATTTTCAAAGTTCAGTTGTGATGTACCATTTCAGATGATCTGGTTAAAGATCCATCTGTTAAAAGTTATGGAGAAAATATAGAATCAGAGAGTCTTTAAAGCTGGGAAAGACCTCAGTGAATGGCAATATGTGTTATTTGGTTTTATGTTCTTCTTTTATTCCTTTCCTCTGGGGAAAAAGGCTACATCTCAGGGAAAAAAGTCTTTGTGTCCAAAAATTTGCTGATGCACTTCATAACAAGTTTCCTTCAGATGTTTTTTTATGCCATGACCCCATTATTTTAATAGTATGCTAGGAAAAAAAGGGAAGACTCTGAGGTGCCAGGGCTGCTGTATTCTGGTTTGGGAGCCCAGAACACAAAGAATGAGAGCAGGAGATGATGAGCAGCTTGTTCTCCATGGTCGGTGCTCCATGGTTGGTTCGGGTTTACTCTTTCCACTCTCAGAAGAGAGTGTTTTTCACAAAAAAGGTGGATCATATCTACCAAGTAGTTACTTTTGGAGAAGCATTGACTTGGCATAAAACTACTTTTCATATTTGAGGATGAGTCCCGCCTGAAATGTAAATACTCCCTGACTGCATTGATGATCAGAAGATCAAAGCCTCTGAGGTAGCATTAGACCATCTCACTTGATTAAACTACAGTTTCTCTGAGGCCATGGACATGTGTGCCCATTATGCCTGTGTCAGTAGGAGGAAATCTTTGCCACAAGTCTGGAAAAACCCACTGCGCCTCTGGCAAGATTCCATAACTGTTCTGCCACTTGTTTCTCCTCTGCTTCCACCAGCTACTTAATTTGTAGTGTGAAAATATTCTCATTTATTTTTATGTGACACTGTACATGTGCTTAGACCTTGTGCGATGCTTAAAATGTATGTTTTGAAAAGACTACCTTTTTTTTTTTTTTTTTTTTTTTTTATTGTTTGTGCAAAAAAAGCCC
>JAWWES010000115.1:6949633-7007870 GCA_035583135.1 Lophotriccus pileatus
ATTCTTCCTCCTCATCCTCCTTTATCTTCTTCCAGTACGCATATGCCTTAGAGGTTTCACTCAGTCCACCTCCCACAGCCAGGTGGGGCAAACAAAGTCTAAAATGTGGAGTCTTTTTGTGTAGAAATTGAAGAGAGAGTGGTGACTTAAGGAGGGGCCACCGCTTTGGGTTAGGACCATGACTCTTTGGTGATGGGAAACTTGGGAAATGTCTGGGGATCCAGCCCCTTTGAGCGGGAAGCTTCAAGAGAGCAAAATTTTCTGAGAAACATAAGGATCTTGAGAGAAACAGCATCTAGAGATTCCAGAAGAAAGATACTGCCTCTTCTCAACTCACGGTGAAAGAGAACCAGCAATCCTGCGTGCAGATGGTAAGTATTAGCTGAAAGAAGGTTGGAAACCCAGAAATACCTATAAAGGTGATTGCACTGATTGGTCTTGGGGGTCTTTTCCAACCTTAAAGATCATGATTCTGAGATGTGGCTGAGCAGATGTGAGCATGGTTAACTTGGTTGTGCTGAAGTTTCTCAAAACACAGCCTTACTGGAGACAGTGCTTTGAGGATGTGAACGGTAAAGGGACAAAAACAGGCTGGAGATGTAATTCCTGATCCCCTTTTCAGGAAGGATTTGTACTGTTGTCTTGGCTGAAGGTCAAGGACCAGTCAATCTTTTATAACAGATTTCAGTAGCGGAGAAGACTCAGAGTTGAGAATAACTAACTATACTCCAAATCAGGTAGTTTTATGTTGTTGTTGTGGTAGTTGTTCTTCCATCAAATTTTCATAGAATGTAACCACAGTATCACGGAATATGCTGAGCTGGAAGGATCCCATCAGGATCACTGAGTCCCACTCCTGGCCCTGCACAGAATCACACGATGTGCAAGCCAAGGGAGGCTCAGTGCCTTGATTTGCATCAGAGCTTATCCACCTGTCCATAAAATTTCTGTACTCTTGCACAGAAGTGAGGTTCCAATGACCTGTGGTGACAAATGTAACATCCATAGTACTTACATGGGCCTTCCTTTCTGTAGTCTGTTGATTGGAGTGCGTTCAGTGATTAGGTTGCAAGTTGTGCTGCTGCTTATTAATAATATTAGTTCTTCGCAATAATAGTTTCTGGAAAGGGATTTGACTTGATTTAATTTTTAGTCCAAAGGCTTTGTCCCTAAAATTGTGTTTGGATCTTAATTTAGTTAGAACACTTGGGCTGTTGCTTGATGGAATTAATCACTTGTCACTGCCTATTTTTGCAGTTAGAAAAACCTCATTTAATTCTTAATATTGTGAGGGTTTTATCATTTAGCAGCACAGCAGCATCCACAAAATTGCTTCTATTTTTATTCACAGTAGAGCAAACATGCTCTTGCTTTTCCAGCTGTGACATGAAAGCATTTGAGTTTTGAATCAGAAGATGTGAAATAAGTGGGAGTCATGGTACAGTTCACTTTCCGCTCTGAGGCACCTCTCTGGATTTCATCTCAATCTCCCTGGAGACTCCAGTTATCATCAAATCATAAGATAGCCTAGGGCCTTCCTCTGTTATTTCTGCACAAACAGAATGGAATTTCAGCTTCACGGCCAAACAAGATGCATCATGACTCTAGTCAAGTGGTTAGAATGCTTATTTGTATTCACTGAAGCTTAGCTTAGAGAAATGTGGAAAACTATCACTCTGGTCCCAAAAGATGTGTTGAACACTAATATGGAGATCAGACTAATGTGACTGTTTTGCAGAGGGGGCTGGGAACAACAAGAGGGTAGAGTTATATTTTCTGCCTTTCAAACTGAAGTCCCCTGTCCCACAGTAAAGGCACATGGGATAAAATGTGCTGATTCCTTTAGATTCAACACATGGGATGCTGGGGTAGACATTTTGCAATAACTAGTATTTCTCTTCAGAGAGCTTCTCAGTTAAAAGGAAAAAAAAAAGTTCTGACTTTGTGATATGTGTCCTGATCTTGCTGGGGCAGCAGTGTGTGATGTCTGACCGTGTGTGTGTATGCTGTGCTGTAATCAGGCTTGCCACACTTGCCCTCTTTGTAAACACAGAGCTTTCTGAAGATAACCAGGTAAAACAAATGGGTTCCTTGCACATTTAAGCGCTTGCGGGACAAGGGTGGTGTTTTTCCTGGGGTTTTTGAACATGGATGAGCTACACATCTCTGTCATCTTTACTAGCATTATCTTCAGACTCGAATGAGAGGCTATGTGCTTTACAGAAACCAGCACAAGTAGCAGAATGTTCTACCTCTTGCAGAGAAATGAAAAATGTTTATGAATTTTTTTCAGACCTTAACATTTGCCTTCGTAATAGTTTTTAGTTTAGATTATATTTATGATCAGTGGTAGCACTTCATCAGTATGTTGAGAAAGTGGTTTCCTGAGTTTATCTCATATATTACTGTAGGAAAAGAGAAAGTGTAGCAGAACAATGACCTTTGTCTTCAGAAGAATGGTCTTAAACTTCTTGAGTGAGCTTGTGGATTAGATCCCATGGGAGGCAGCTGTGTTGAGGTCTAAAACAGCTTTTTGATCATCAACAAGAGCCTTCTTCAAGAGCAGCATGTTTTGAAGTTCATAGACAGAGGAGATGTGGCAGGAGATTCACATGGCTGAATGGGCAGCTCTGACTGAACACAAGTCACTTGTACATCAGTGGAAGTGGGCCTGGGCTACATGAAAGAAATAAACAGTTCTCAAATGGGGTAGAAGAGTCAAACTCAGACAGAAGTGAAATTTGTAGTGTATGAGAAGGGCAGCAAGAAGGGCTGTTACAGTTGGCTAAGCAGCAAGAGCAGTCTAAAGAACATGTAGACCTGCTGAAAAAATGAGGTGGTGGGCCTGTCACACGTGAAATAGAAAAGGCAACAGGTTTTTCTGCTCTTTCTTTACTGGCAAGGTCTACTGTCAGGTCTTCTGTATACCCATGGGCCAAGTTTGGGCCATGGTAAAGAAGATTAGTTAAAGACTTCTTAAATAATCTAGACTTACACAGAAGTTCATGGGACTGAGTGGGATGCATCCAGTGCTGCTGAGGAAACTAGTCAATCGTGCCTCTTTCTGTGACTTTCAAACAGGCATGATGCCTGGGTTAAGTACATTAGGGCTGGAAGGAGGCAAGCAACACAGCTGTTCTGAAGAAATCTAAGGTGGAGTTGGGGAATTTCAAGCCTAATCAGAGTCCTCCAGGGAGATCATGGAGCCAGTCTTCCTGAAATCGTTTCCAGGCACATCAGGAAAAGGCGATTGTGCGAAACAAGCACAGAATTACCTGGTCAAGTTGTGCCTGACCAACGGGATTGCCTTATACAATGATGTGATTAACAGTGTGGGCGTGGAGAGAGCAAGACATGTGACACAGTCTCTTTGTATCTGAAGGATTGGGAGAATTCCATGTGAATAGAAAACTGGCTGGACTGATGGGTACAAGGAGTAGGGATTCAAATAGTGACTGACTGGGCATGACATTCCTAAGGGAATGCTTGTATTGCTTACATTTACTGTCTTCATCAGTCACCTAGAAAATGGGATGGAGTACCTTAGGAAGTTCACAAGTGACGTCAAATTGGGGAGGGGAGTGATTGATAAACTGGAGGTCTGGACTGATATTGAGAGGCACAACAGGTTGAAGACTGGTTGGGACCTTTCGAAGTCCAACAGAAGTGCTGAGCCCTTGGAAGGGACCAGTCTCATGCAATAAATACAGTGGGGATTGACTGGCTGGAAAGCTGCCTTGCAAAGCAAGATCTGGGAATTCTGCTGGACGAGAAGTTGAACAAAAATGAGCAGCATGTCCTTGCAGCAGTGAAGGTTAAGCCCACCCTGTGCAACACTAGGAACAGCTTAATTGATGGAATCAGTAATCCCCTCAATTCAGCTCTTGTGAGATGATGCCTGGAGTGCTGTGTGCAGCATTAGTACCAGAGAGATGCAGACATACTGGAATGAGTCCAGTGGTGAGCCACTGGGATGGTTGCTGAAGCCCATGATATTCGAAAGAGTCTGAAAAACTGGGTTGTTCTGTCTTGAAGAAGGAATGGCTTGGAGGGGGCTTTTTCTTTTAAGCTTTTTGGTGGGTGGTTGTAGAGAATGCAGGCTTCTGGAAATGCAGAGGGAAAGGGTAAGAGTCAGTGGGCTGATGTTGCAGTGGGAGAAATTCTGAATAGGAATATTAGGAAAGATTTCAGTGAGGAAGGTTAAATGCTGGAGAAGGTTGCTCTGAGGGACTGTGGAGACTGGAGATACTGAAAGCTTGACAAGAGCCTGAGGAATGTGGGTCTGACTTCAAAGTTGACTCGTGTCTGCTCAGGAAAGTGGACTAGGCAGTCTCCAAAGGTCTCTTCCAATATTGTTTGTTTCCATCAGCAGCAGCATAAGAACTTTCTAAGATGGTTCAAAATAAAGTGATGGAAGCAACAGGAAAGCCACAAGGCAAAACCCTCAAAAAATTGCAGAATTGAAATAAAAAGCATGTGAGGGAGAAGGGTTGTATCTGAAACCCTGTAATTTAAAAAATTAAATGCAAATATAAATTTACATCTATGAGACTTTATATGTTTGTACAGAATTTATGACACGTCTTGCTCCTTCTGTCTTGAGTCTGGGAGAAATACCATATTAAGCTGCTCATTGTTAGCCACAAGTAGTTAGAAATCAATGTCTGGAAACTATCAGAATGTGGAACACATTTCTTTCAAACACAAACAAAAAAAGAAAAAAAAAACAAAGACATGAAACAAAGGAGAATTAGAGCTATTATACTGTTATGAACAGACTGAATTTTTTGTACTGAAAAATGCAAGACTGTTCCTTGTCTTACAAGACATAAAAGTTGTAAGAGAAGTGTGGATAATGTCCCCTACCCTCTTTGCATTCCCTGATGGATTGCAATTGTCTTGGGATGCTAGTCAGCCACTGTTAATTCCCATCTGAACCCAGACAATAGTACAGTTTTCAGCCTTGTTATCTGGAAATTATCTCCCTGTCATTTTCTCAGCTGATAGACCTTGATACGTGAAACTCTGCTGACACTGAAACTGTTGTTGGACTTAGATAATTAGTGATGATGACTGGAAAAAAAACCCAAAAAACCAAACCAAAATGGTGCAACGTGTCATCTGCAGCTGTGCGAGCTTGGTTTGAAATGTATGTGTATATAATGCAAGTTACTTGACAAAAAAAGGAGAGGAGAATGTGACGTATTTGACTTCGTCTTTGCCTTTATAAGATCACGTCTGGACTTTCGGCTTCGGCCAAAACAAACAGCTCAGTGCTGTTTGGGCAGGAGGAGCACAGATCTGCACTGCCAGGTTGCCCTTGCTGAAGAGAACCTCAACCTTTCTGCTGCCAAGGCAGGTTATATTTTTCTGGCTGACAAGAGAAGCAGATATTGGAAGAAAAGCGTTCGGTCAGATTTATGTGTTTGAGTTTCAAGGTGTTCTGCCTGGTGTTCTTGTTGTTTGTGTTTTTTTGTGTTTTTTTTTTCAATCTGTGTTTTTTTTATATAGCTCCATAACTTTCAATATTATGACTTACAAAAATCGTAAATTTTTTGGTGGAAAAAATTATGAGTGAATGGCTACATGTGGCTAAAGGGGTAGATTCTTATGTAGTTCTGTTTCACAATACTTTCAGAATAAATTTCTACAAAATAAGCTTGAAGAAGTGTCAGTATATATGCCTAACTTGAAAAAAAAAAAAGGGCAGATTAATTTGTTGTTGTATTAATGAGCTGTCTGAGAGTGGTTACAGCCAAACAAAAAGCTGTTCTATAGGTACTGGAGTCTGAAACTCGAATTCCCAAACTTCTGATTATATCTTAGTCCTCTTGTGTCTTCTTACACGTAAAATATTTGGAAAAGCTACCTCTGGTTTTCGGAAAAGTGAAAACAAAGGTGTACATGTGACATACTTGCCAATATTGTACATCCTGCTGCAAAGATTTATGAAGTTAATCTAATTAGTTGGTAACAATCAAACAGGAAAAAATTATATCCTCTGTCAACTAGGTTTTTCTTTCGAAATTGTATTTCAGGAGTATGAAGCAATTAAAAAATGACAGTATTTGGTGGGCACAAATGTTTAAAACCTTCTTTACTGATCTGAAAGAACTGTCCTGCTTCAGTGCCCTGGCTAATCTAGGCACTTGTGGCAAGCCATAAAAATTCTTCCTCTTTTATTAAATAAGCTACTGATGGCTAGCACTACATTTTTCTATCTCGTTGTGATCAATCTGAACTTTCTTGCAGTTCCCATTTGAAAAACACTGGGGTAGATTTAAACAAAATAACTCTAAATTAGTGTTCCACAAGGAAATATTTTATTCATTATATCTTATACTGCTAAAGCATATGAAATATACTGCATCTGGTGTGTTTCAAAGTTAGGTTAAATGAGATTAAAAAAGCAAATACACTTTTAAAAGATCAGTACCTTTTAAATGGAACAATGGATAACAAAATAAAGTAAGAAACACTAAGGCAACCACAAATTTAATAATTATGTAGTGTAAGAGAAAGGAAGAAGATTAATCTCAAAACAAATAACAGGATGATGGGATACTGGGAGATAGGAGAATAAATAAATGTGGCTTACTGAACATGACTTCTGTTCCAGATACCAAGTAGTGCAGTAAGTATAATTGTTATGTATATTTTACTGCAGTGTTTTTCATATGCTCTTAACAAACTTCTGCCTTTGAAATTTATGCTGGTTTCAGTGGGAACCACGTTCAGCCCTCCCGGAGCACTCCTAAAAATTCTTTATGTCCTGTCTGGCTACACCGGGGCACATTAAAACATTGAAATATGTTATTATTGTGGTGGTGAAAAACACTGTTGTCCAACGACAGACATCCTAATTCTGGTGTGTATTCTGTAACTGGAATAATGTGTGAAGTGTTGTTGTCTCTTTCAGCCTGTCGTCTCTTCATGCCTTTAGAAACGGAGGATAAGATTTCCCAGCGAATTTCCCTTCGTGCACTTCCCAGGCACGGCCACGTGGGAGCAGCGTAGGACTTGTTAAATTCAGCCTCTGGTGGTTCGGCAGCGGCCTCGGGCGTGACAGTGTGTGAATGTTAATATGGAAAAGTCGTAAAGAAAAATAAAAGATTAACAGGCGACAGAGGTTCTTAAATGGCTTCTCCTCCGACGTGCAGGATATCTTGTTTGCAGAGCAGCGTTCATCAGTTCAGCGTGGTTAGTACGGCCTTTTTTCAGAGTTTTGGCTTTTAATTAGCTTGGTACAATCTTAAGGGCTGCTGTGTGTTAGTTCAGGGAAAAAACAAAAACACTTTGCTGGTGTTCTCGTGCGTCATGCATTGATTGCCCTTGAGAATTTGTCGCACACGCTCATGTTTGCGTGAGCTTGATGTCTTCTGGAGGGTCCTTTCCAAGAAGTATCAGTGCAAGTGCTGCAAAGGCGACACTTATTTCTGTGTTTTGAAGGTGGCACGTGTAAAAACTTACCTTCACCTCTAAGGTATTGTCACTGCAGGCGCACAAAACGTGGGTGGTTGCGTAACTCTTCCTAATTGCAGTCCTGCTTTTGGTGCCTCATTGTTCAGAGAAGCACTGGTGTATCATTACATTTCTGGAGCTGTATCAGAACCTTTAGCAGGAAAGGGTCCTTAAAAATCTCTGAGTATTAGCTAGAAATAGCTCAACAACCACTTAACTCTAATTATATAACAATGTAATCTTTCTTTCCAAAATGCTTTGCTGAACTCTGCGGGCTATGGCCTGGGCCCTAACTTCTATGAGGGAGAAAAACATCTGCCTAAATACTGTCAGGTTCTCTCTGACCCAGTGGGATAGGAGCTTTTTTGTGACTATAAGTGATGATCATTTACTACCAACCTGCTGGTCGCTGGACAGTGAAGTTTTGGAACTGTCAGTCTGCTCTTCTCCCTCATTTTTATGTTCTCACTGAGACTTACAGCTCATGGGACAGCTCACAAGATGAAGTCCTTGAGTATTCTTCCAGTCAGAGGGGCCTGTTTGTTAGCAAGAGCATAATATGTGGTGCTGAATAAATTATTCTGCATTAGGGGGAAAAAAAATGCAGGGGTGCTATCTTTAGGTTAGCTGCAGGCCTGTGCTGGAGTAGAAAGTGGAGTAAAAAGTGTGTTCTAATTCTGAAATAGAAAGTAGTAACAATAAGTAATGAAAACTAATGAGAGGTTTTTATTTCAAGCTACACTGCTTCACCACCTATAAATATTCTTCCCAGCCTATGAGAAAAACATGTTCAGTTTCCTTTGTGCATTTTCCTGGTTTTCTGGTTGCTGCATATGTGTGTGTGTCTGCACATTGCTGTTGTTATTAAAACAGCAAAACCATCAACAAGGACTCATTCGTGGAATTACTAACCAGTTGAGACTTTTAACACAACATGTATCTCATGTCTGGCTTTAGGCTGCCAATGATTTGAAAAGGTAAAGACGAAGTAGAGAAGGATGTGTTTTCTAAATCTTAATATCCAATTCAAACCACCTTGGGAATGCTACTTTCAAGATGTAGATTATTTTAAAGAATCTTAATATGCAATTCCAAATCTTCAGGAATATTTCTTTCAAGTGATACAATGTTTTAAGGTGCTGGTTATTAAAAAAAGGGGGAAAAAAGGTAGTGAAAACTAATAGGTATAGTTTGGCACCATAAAATCAGGAATTACTTCTCTTCCCCTCACTGTTGAAATCTATGGACTCGTTGCATTTTTTTCAGGTACCTGATTTGCAGAGGTCATCAGGGCTTGCTGTTTGCTTTGTGTTTGTGTCCTGCACTCGACAAGGCTCCTAAGAGTTTGAAAGAAAGTACATTGCTTTTAAATGGCCTAATTAATTCACTGAACAAGATCTCCCATTCTCTGTAGTGCAGGTGCTTTCAGAATGCTTTTCGGAATGCTCTTCAGAGTTGGTAGGTGACAAGCAGGGAAGACTCAGGAGATAGGTGAAAGTGAAAACTGCTTGGGAAAAATATTTTTCACTCAGCTTTTGTACAAATCCCTGTAAATCACTGAAGGTTGCAGCTGGCAAAGCTCACATCTGACTATACTTGAATTTCCTACTTGTACATGATTGGTGCAGTAGGAACTAAAGGTGAAATCTTACTTACATACGGGCCTCAAAGTAAGATCTTATATTTTTAATTTTAACCAACTCCTTTTAACCAGCCTGTGTCTCTTTACAAAGTAGTGTAGTTAATAAAATGAGAAGAGCTGTAGGAATATTTTAGTATATAATTAGAGCAGCCGATATGAGAGAAAAATAGACCAGCTTTTGTTCTCAGAAGTTCTCTTCATGTTTGGTGTAAAAGCTGTAGAAGCGTTTGTGCAAGTGTGTTCTACTGTATGATTTCTGGCATTAACAGCTTAATCTAGATGATTGGAAGCTCAACCAGAGGAGATGCATTACTGAACCTGATGCTCCCCAGTGCAGAGGAACTTATTGGAGGGGTCTAGGTTGGAGCTAGCCTGAGCTGCAGTGATCATGCTGTGGTGGAATTTGTGATCTCAAGGTGTATGTGTCAGGTGGAAAGTGTAGTCAAGACCCTTAGGAAAAGGACTGAACCTAGATCTTAGGAAAATAAACTTTTGGTTATTTAAGAAACTATGTCTGGAACACCCTGAGAAACTGCCATCAGGGATAAAGGAGCCGGCACCAATTATTGCCATTTTCCTTAGAGCACAGGAACTCTTGATTCTCACATGCAAGAAATCAGGCCAGGAAGGTGGAAGACCAGCATGGTTAGGTTGAAAAATGAGGGAAATGCACAGGCAGTGGAAGGAGGGACTCACACCTTGAAAAGAGTAGAGGGATTTTGCAGAGAGTATAAGGACAGATGGGATCAGGAAAGCTAAGGCACTGCTGGAGCTAAATTTTACAAGGGATGTGAGAAACAACAGGGGCTTCCACAGGTGTGTTAGTCGGAAAAGAAAGACAAAACAAACTGTATCCTTGACACCTCTACACGCCTCTTATAAATGAGACAACTGACATGGAGACACTGAGGTATTCAAGAACTGCATTGCCTGAGTTTTCACTGGTGATTGCTCTTCCTGCTATCGAGTCCCGGCGTGCCAAGGGAGGAAACAGAGAAAGGAAGGCCCACATACTTGTGAGAGATCAGGCTCTAGGCATCCTGAGTAACTAGAAATACACAAGCCTATAGGCCTGAAGAAATGCATCCTAGAGTCCTGAGGGAACAGCAAATGTAGCCGCTAATCCAATAGCTCAATGTCCAAACCGAAACAAGTACCGAGTGTTGTCCCTCAGGGGTCCATATTGGGGTGAATACTGTTCAATATCTTTGTTAGTAACACAGACAGTGGGTTTGAGTGCACCCTCAGCAAGCTTGCAGAAAACGCCAAGCTGCCAACAAGGTGAGGTACAAGATCCTGTACCTGGGTAGGGGCAGTCACCAGTATCTGTACCTGTTGAGAGGCGAATGGATTGGCAGCAGCCCTGAAGAGAAAGACTTGGGGATACTGGTATATGAGAGATTAGGTATGAACTAGCAGTTTGCACTTGTAGTGTAGAAAGTTAATCATATCCTGGCCTGCATCAATATGAACATGGCCAGCAGGTTCAGGGAGGCGATTCTTGCCCTCTGCTCTCACGTGACTCCACCTGGAGTTACTGCGTCCATCGATGGGGTCCCCAGTACAAGGTGCACATGGACCTGTTGGAGCGGGTCCAGCTGAAGGCCACAAAAATGATCAGAAGGGCTGGAACACCTCTCCAGTGAGGGAAGGCTGACAGAATCGGGATTATTCAAGACCGTGAAAGAGGAGGCTCCAGGGAGACCTTACAGCACTTTTTCAATGTATAAAGGAGACAACCTGGCAGAAAGACAAAGGCTTTCTGAAATTGCAAGGGGGTAAATTTAGATTGGATATAAGGAAGACAATTTTTGTGATGAGTGTGGTAAGACACTGAAACAGGTTGCCCAGAGAAGTAGATGCCCCATCTCTAGAAGTCTTTAAGATCAGGTTGGATGGGCCTTCAAGCAACCCAGTCTGGGGAAAGAAGTCCTTGCCTAGGGCAGGAGGGTTGGACTAAGTGATATGTTAATGTCCCTTCTAATAATACCCAGACTACAATTCTGTGTTATTTGCTGGGAGCAACTCCAGTTTTCTAACTGTAGTTTATGATCACCCATCTGAAAATGTACAGTATTGTACTTGCTTTTTCTGACTGGAATATGTAAGCTGGTGACTGGGATTCTGTAGATAATTGAGTCTTTTTTCATGGGTTGAGTTAGGTTCCTGGTTGATTTTATATCACCCATACACCAAAGATTGGCCTTCTACGAGTATTTATGGGAGCAGAGTTTAATCCTTGAATTAATGATATATGTGGAAAGTCAGCATGACAGAACAGAGTATGAGTTGGAATTAATAGACATGTTAACAGAGTCATATTCCCACCATTTTGCTCAATACATCTGGCCTGTGACTGCTTAGCTGGAACAGTGTAAACTCTTAGGTTTTCTCAGCTTGGTAATAACACTAGCAGAAAGTCAATGTGTTTTAAGTCCTGTCTCTGACTCTGACTAGGGAACATATTTTATAATAAGCTGATTAATGAACTGGAAATATAAAATGTTTGTATTTTCTTCTTTAGATTTCTACTTTAGATTAGTTAAATGCAAGCGGCAGAAAAAAAAAAAAAAAAAAAAGAAAAAACCCTAAAATAATCCACTGGTTTAGCTTTGACAGTTTTGACCACTGTAATAGACACATGATTGTTCATCTGTAGCTCAGGTTATTTTTATGTTTTCACAGAGAAGAGATAGAGATGAGAGATGGAAAGTGGAAAATTAATTTGGTAACAGTCACTTTTTATTTATCTAGAATCTCTAAATGCATTATGAAGGCACTGAATCCCTCAGGAAATACAATGCAGCCTTGAGATGCCTGGCAACCCAGGAAAGAGGAGAATCATGAGAAGCAGTGCCTCTTATGCTGACCTGAAGAGGGATTGCTCAAGTGTCTGGTTTCTCTCTCATAAAAAAGAAAAATCAGTCAGAAAGCCACAGATCTATTTTCTGTCTTTCTTGAATGTGTGATTGAATATTGTTGCTCATTTCTTTCTCATTTTTTAAAAGCACTGACTTAGTCTCTGCTGTAGTGGTTTCAAATGTTCATAGCTAAAACTTAAAGACACTGGACTTCCTTTTCTTCCCCCACTGATGTGGACCTGAGCCAGACTGCTGCCACTGCTTGCTGTTCTTTTAGGGAGGCTCTGGATCAAACAGGATCTTGGACTGTACTAAGCCTTACTCTCTTACAGGAGACTGTTTTCGGAGTAGCCCAGCTGATTAAAATTATTTTCAAGTGGCAGTGTTTTTGGTAAACTTTTTATCACTGACTGAGAATTTCAGGAATCACGTTTTCACTAGACAGCCTTTGGATAGTCTTTGGATTCAGTATGTCTTTTAAAATATAAAATACTTTTTCCTGTCCTCATTTGAGGTGATTTTGGTACTAAGCTGCTGGCTGATTCATAAATTTTGTATTTGGATACAGCAGAGTCCCTCTGTGGGGAAATAAGATTCATTCCTCCTTCGTATCCTATTGCCAGCTTTCATGAGGCTGCATTTGCAGGAGTGTTGCAAGAAATGGGCACTTATGGGTAAGAAGCAATTTGAGCTTAGATAAACTCTTTGTAAGATATTCAGAAAGTAGCTCTGCTAATTAAAAAAAAATAAAAAAAAAAAAAGATCAAGACCTTAATAACATCATTTTCCTGAGAGGAAAATGTGATCAGAAAGGAGACAGAATTATCTTAATAACAGCTTTGTCTTGCTTCTAGGTGGAAGTTAGAGACTTACAATAACAAGATTGTTAGCAGAGTTAAGAGCACTTTGCCTATTAGAGCTATTGCTGCTTTTTCCAGAGCACAGCTGTTAGCTCTTGTAAATAGGACACTTACACATACATGTTGCTTTTTACCGTGAGCATTAATGTATCCAATCCACCAAAGTATCAGGTATTACTAGGAAAGCTAGGTGTGTAACCTAATAGGAGGTGCATCATTTCTAGTATCTACTCATTTCCAGTTTATACAGTTGGAATTAGCTGGGTGTATTTCAAAGATGCTAGCCAGAATGCTGAACTTAACAGAAAGATTTTGCTTAGCTACATGTAAAATGTATATTAGCATAGGCATCCCTACACTGGTTCCTGATTTACCTGAGCATTAGAGTGATTATTTAATGAATGATTCAGTTCTTGACCTGTCAACTTGCTTTGGGTGAATTATTTTTGTCCATCTGTTGAGAGATAGTGGCTAAAAAAGTACAGAGAGAAAGAGTAAAATTCCTCTGGGGTTGGATGTACTGATTGGAAGGCTCAGGGCAGCGGGAAGAAGCCTGTGTCAGACTGTCAAATGTAATGCAGTTTTTGCAATACCCCATCTTGCAATATTTGGGATGAACCAGAGGTGGTGGGTTTGGGAGTTGGGAAGGCATGCCTCAAGCAGGCTCTGACAACCCGCAGTTGGTGGTGCTGCTCTGAATGTGAGAACAAGGGCTGCTTAATTTACGAAAAGTCCTTATTAGTCCCTGGGGAACAGCAGAGACCAGAAGGTTGCAAAGTGCTCTCAAGTCATTTTAACATCCTTTCCCGGTATGTTTTGTTACTTCTGACCAGATTCTGCTTATGCCTAATAGAGGAGCTGTGCTGCATCTTGCTCTCTTTCTAAGGCCACACTGCATCTTCCCGTGTTATCATGACTTGCTTTGACAACTTCCTGATGGCACATTACTGTAAATGAAGTCCAGTGATAATAAGGAAAGAGACTGTGACTGAGATATTCAGTAAGACTAATGGCAACTGTATTTTCTTGTTTGGGTATGAATTTATTCCCTTGTTATGCTGGCAGAAATTAAAGAATTCTGTAATTGAAGCAAATATTCTTTCTTACAACGTGTATGATAGACCATGACTGGTGCTTTTCTACAGACACAAGTGAAAGTGCTAGACAAGGGTGATGAATAAAACATTAGAGCTAAGGTTTATTGTGTGGTTCTGATATGAAAATATGTTCATAGTATTTCCTGAAAATTAATGAATACACAGGAAACACAGCTGGTTCCTGGTTGCTCATATATAGTACAGTCAGCAAGGTGGAAATAAAATAATTAGGCAAGCTGCAGTGTTATGGGAATGAGGCTACTGTTTGTTACTGGTATTCAGCTATATTACCATCCTGTGACTGAAATTCACTGTTAAGCACACACTGGTCTCATCCCTCTGACATGGTATTTTGACTGGGGTGTGCAGTGGGCCTTGGATAGTTCTTAGTGTTAGGGCTCCATGGACCACGTTGTCTGTTTGTACTGAGCCCACTGTAATGAACTGCCTTCCTTTTTGTGATCCAATGCTGTGAGCAATATATATTGGAATTCTCCAAATGTTTTTTTGGTATTGTTTCCTTCTGTTGTTTAAGCTGTTGGGGCAGTATGTCTGGTTTGTGATGTAGGATCATAAGAATTGTGTTTATTGTGCTAAACAGATTTGATGCCCCCACTGTTATTTTGTTGGCTCTGAACTATTGTCCCTTTGTAAGGCTATGTATCATTACCACATCACCAGAAACAGAGTCAGCCTCCACTGGCAGAAGGCAATTTCAGCTCACATCCTAACTTTCCTCTAAGGAAAATTTTGCATCCTTTGCAAACAAGTGAAGCCTTCACCTGAATGTAGTAAATAGTGTCTCTCCATCTTTCATATAGGCTCCCTTTAAGTACTGGGTGGTTGCAATTAGGTCATCCCAAAGCTGATTCTCCAGGCTGAACAGTCCCAACTCTCTCAGCTGTTCCTCGCAGGAGAGGTGCTCCATCCCTCTAATCATTTTGGTGACTCTCCTCTGGACTCACTCCAACAGGTCGATGTCCTTCCTGTGCTGAGCACCCCAGAGCTGGATGCAGTGCACTGGATGGGGTCTCACCAGAGCAGAGGGGCAGAATCCCCTCCCTGGCCCTGCTGGCCACGCTGCTTTGGATGCAGCCCAGGACACAACTGGCTTTCTGGGCTGTGAGTGCCCATTGCTGGGTCATGTCCAGCCTCTCCCACCAGCACCCCCAGTCCCTCTCAGCAGGGCTGCTCTCAGTCTGTTCATCCCCCAGCCTGTGCTGACACTGGGGGTTGTCCCAGCCCAGAGGCAGCACCTTGTGCTTGGCCTTATCATAGCTCATGAGGTTCCCACAGACCCACTTCTCCAGTTTGTCTGAATACCTCTGTATGGCACTTGAACAAGCTTGTTTTGATCTATAATGTTTTCATAATGCCAGATTCACCTTGGATGGTTGGGCTATTCATAAGCTGCGGATTCCCTGCAGGCTTGTTTTTTATTTTGTATACTCATTGTCACTTTGTCTGTCACTGAGTGAGCTATCTTTTGGGTGATGGCAGAAACTAAGGGGGAAAAACTACATCAAGTTCCTGGTTCTTTACTTTTTTCTCAAGGAAGTGAAAACTTTAATCTGAAAATAGTCAGGGCAGAGGTACTCTTTTCTGATGGATCAGGACACATGGCTGGGTAAACTAGAATTAACCTAATATTCTCCTTTGGTTTTCTGTGGGATTTTGAGTTATTTGCACCACCCCTTTTGTAGACCACATTGAGGTTCTGAGCTCCATGTCAGCAGAACCTGTCTCTCACACACTTGTACAGTGTGCAGCACAGAAGGGTAATGGTGTTGAGCTATCTGTACACATTTCCATAATTAATACCTCATTGTTTCCTGGAAACTCAGTCACTGTTTGACTAGGAGATGACTGGTAAACTAGTGTTAGCATTGTGGTTAGATTGAAACCTTAATCCCTCACAAACTAGTTCCATGCAAGATCAGTCATAGGGAGTGCACTGGGTAATTCTCTACCTAATTTAGTTGATTTTTCAGTTAAATAGCTGTGGTTATCCAACTTTTCTCAAGCCCTATCTGCTCTTACTTCCCTTATTTAAGATGAAAGTTCTTTCAGAGATATGGATAAACTGGTGAACTCTGCTTTCCATTGAGGGCAACTGACTGGCATTTGTGTGTAGGTCCTGATCCAACCAAGTGTGCACTTCCTAAGTCAAGGGTAGCCTTTAGGTGAACTGCACTTAAAAAACCCCACATGCCTTTCTGGATCGAAGATTTTAAATGCCAGAGTAATTTTACCTCGTAAATTCTTATGCTTAAATGAAAAAGGTAATTTTATTTTTCAAGAAAGATCTCTAGGAATTTCTGAGTAAATCTGTAGTTCAAATTTCTTTGGTTAGCTCTATCCTTGTGAACATTTTTTGTTTGCATTTTGGCAGCGTGAAAGAACGTGTCACTTAGCCTTTTTGCCTTTTTTTTTTGCCTCAGAGAACAATAATGTAATATACCATACATCTTGAGGTTATGTCTTGCCTGTCAGAATTTTTTTCTAGATCACTAGTTTGCCTGATTAAGGTGGGGTCAAACCACAAATAAATGAAAACTGTCTCAGCTGCCAGCTGCAGTAATAAAGCTGATATTAAATAGGAAAGAAAGGTGTTAAATCAAGCCATATTCTAAATATTTTTGTAGTTCCTTGGGGCTAATTTCTGGACAGAAACAAACCTTTTGAAGGTGTACTACGTAAAAGAATAATTCTGATTTTCATTTGACACACAGAAAAATCTTAGCTCTTGTGCCCTCAGCTGTTTGAAATGACCAGGGCATCTTTCATAGTTGTCCATATTGGCTAACAAGGGAGAGAAACCGAAAATTTTAGGGGCTGGGAAGGAGGGAAATGAAATTCCTCTGTTTCTCAAAGAGCACAGTTTTGGAGACATACTTGTGCTTACTGTACTTTCTCACTGAAGGTGAGAGTTACTGGATACGTGTAAGAAAGGCCTAATTATTCTTTCTGGCTTCTGGACATCCTTATTTCGTGGGACAGGGTGCAGGCATACTCTGATATGCACTGATGTCTCCATACCTGTGGAAAAATTTGACCTTTACAGAAGTATTTTTGTGTGGACAAGGTTAACAAAGCAAAGATTGGACACAGTGAGTGATTCTCTGTTTTCTGTTTGAGAATTAATGCATAACCACCTGAAGTGAAAACCTCATGTTGTCTTTCAAATATGATAATAAAGGCACAAGACAAAGGTCCCCTTTTTTAGGATTTTGTTTTTTAGAACTGGTGATGGACACATCTTACCTGAATTTGTACAGTGAGGGAAATACAGTATTTGTGTTACAGGTAGGAGGAGCAATACACCTTGTGATGGAGCTAAAAGTGCTTTCATGTGCACCACAGCTGCATTTGTAGACAGTCACCTGCAAATTTTAATTATAACTTTTTATTTTAGTGATATACTGTGTTGTTAATATACTTGACATCCAGCTATAAAAAATAAGGCTGTAAAAGTCACAGTAATTTGTGCAGCTCTGCAGTCCCTAGCACTGCATAATATTCCTTATAATTTATCCAGGAAGATATAAATTCAAGACAATGCTCCGCAACTTCTTTTGGGACCAGATCAACAGGAGGTGAGAGGTATATTAGAGGTTTGCCTTCCCCACAGAGGGGTTTTGGCAGGGAAAGAACTGCACTGGATCTGCCTGCTTTCTGTTGAGGTAGTTCTGGCTCAGTAATGAATCGTGGGGTTACTGACTCCTGTGTGGTGACAGAAATGCAAAACAAGGGAAAATGAGACTTGTTACCTGTTCCTTCTGCCCTCACAGAACAGGCAAGACTGTTTCTGGGCAGAGACGAGACAAAGGGTGTTGATTTTAGAAGAGGTGGGTGATCTGACCTTTGTTTTTCTGGCCCTGTCTGTGTGGTGAGGCTGGCTTGCAGCTTGGGTTGGTGTGCCCTCCTCACCGATGCTGCTGATGTGCTGGCATGTGTGCTAACTGGCCTGCAGTCATTAAGCTGCATTGGAGGGCACTTCAAGTAAGAACCTCAACAGTTCAGGGCTCTTGGCCAGCTGATAAGACAACTTATTAGCTGTTGCAACAAAGAAGTGTGGATTTCAGACTCATATCAGACATCAAACAGAAAAGAACAGTGACAGAAAAAATATAACTGTTCTGATCTGTGTGTTGTGCCTGTTTTTCTGAAAGGACACTTCACAAATACAGATTTGTTTATGTACACAACTCATTATTCTTTTGAAAAAAATGTAAATACAACCAAATTGACCTCAGTGCTCTGAAACCTGACTTAAATGTGAACCAGGCTGTGTGTGCTTTGCTTTATCTTCAGATAGACAGCTTGTGATCTCACTGTTAGTTTTCTGCTCCTCATTCCTATAAATGTTTTCTTTAAATATTTCAGCAGCTCTTCAGGGTGTGTCATGGCTTAACCCCAGCCAGCAACCAAGTACCATGAACCACTTGCTCCTTCCCTTACCAGCAGGATGGGGGAGAGAATCAGGAGGGCTAAAGGTAGAAAACTATGGACTTAATAAAGGACAATTTAGTAAAGACGGCCATCTCCAGGAGATCAGGACCCCATCAAATGTAATTTAAGAACCCAGTATATAAGGTCGTCTTTCTTCCATCCTCCTTGATTTTTCTCTTCTAGTGCCATTTCTTCAGCCAAGAAGACACTAAAACTCTTCAAGATATATTCATAGTTTCAAGTATTGTAATAGCCTGTTATTCAGCTGCTTGTGTACTCTGTCCCTGAAGGTGGCCCATGCTTACAAAAAAATGAAGAAAGGCAGGGAAGAATGGGGTGATACTTCCTCAGTATGTGTCTGGTCTAGTAGAAATATGGATTTAGGCTTTTTGACTCTATTTAAACTTTTTTTTTTCCCCCAATGGCTTTGTCCAATTTCTTTTTAGATTTTAATACACCTCAGTTATCCACAACTTTTTACAGCAGTAAATTCCTGAGGGAGGAAAGAGACCATGCAACTTGCCACAGAAACAGAGATTTGCAGCCATGAATCCCAAACAGAAGATAATACTTCTCTCTAGTCTGTGGTTAGACCTTTAATGTTCCTTTCAAAGTGGGATTAGAGTCTCATTCCTTTCCTGCCACTTCCTCCCAGCACATTTAAGCAGCAGATTGAATTAATATATTGTTTTCAATAAAGATCAATTTTTTAGGCTATAAATTCTCCCTATATATGACATAAAAGGAACGTAAAAGAAACTGAGTAGCAGCCATCTGTGAGCTGAATGTTGAAATGCCTAAATTCCACTTGCAAATATAGCCTATAAATTTGAATTAGGAAATTTTGTCTTACTGATTTTAAGGTCTCTTCAGAGGTATTGTAGATCTTCATAATTACACTTGTGTTAAGAAAGACATTTATCTCCCCAGTACTCTTTTCCTCCTATTTTCTAATAGATTTTTTTCCCCTAAACTTATATTATCCATCTTTGTGTATTGGAAATGTCATGTGTTATTATAACAAAAAAAAAAAAGGTGAATATTCCCTATTCCTCATGGTAAGGAACCCTAAGGGCATCAAATTAAACTACAAAGTGTCAGGTTTTAAAAGTTTTTTAGAACCGTGATGAACACAGTTTTTTAATTGTTTGTTAGAGATATTTTCCCACCTACCTGACAAACTTGCTTCTTTGTATTTTGACTTGGGAGAGGTTAAGAAACAAGTTAAAAGCTATAAATTGTCATGGCACCACTTCTGATCACATAGACTTTTGCATTCAAGAATTGCAAGAGACTGGAGCAACAATTAAGTAAGGCTTTGGAAGCATTTAAGTGCAGTAGCAGCTTTAGGAAAGGTCCTGAAACCTCCTACATTTGTTTGAGATTAACTTTTCCTCCCGTAAATGAAGAAGGTTAAATACTCAGCTGAGTGATTTTGTAAAATTCTCAGATTTTCTTGTCCTTGGGGACGTTGCCACTAGCATCTAAACTATATTCCAAAGTTTCCTTCTGAGTTTGGCCTTTATACACTTTGTCCATTCATGTCACTGCTTGTGATGAGTCACAAGTTTTTCCATAGGCTCATTTGCTTTCAGACCTTGCCACTGTGAATTTATAGAGCCTCAGTCTGAAGCTGAAAGATAACCAGAACCAGCTAGAAAATGTAAAACATGTCCTAGAGACCCAAGATCCTGGAGTCACTGTAATGCATCATCTTCAGGCAGAAGCTTACAGGCAGCCACTGCAGGGTTTAACACAATCCAGTGCTGCAAACTATTGCTGCAGACTGCTAAAAATCCTTATATCCAGAAACTGTAACCACAGAAAGAGAGGATAGTGTGTCTGCAAGCTGGTGAATTGTGCTTCCCTCCTGCAGGTTTGGTGGTCCAGTCCTGTGCTTGCTGCTGAGTTTGGCTTTAGGGCAGCTCCATGTGTTGGACAGTCTTCCTGGTGTTGTGTGGATGGTGTGGAAACAAAAACAATCAGTATGATAAGGTGCTGGTTTTTCTAATTCCTTTTTTTGTTTTTTTTTTTTTTTGATCCATGTAAATGCATTCATTTGCTAGGACCTAACACCTGTAATACAGAAGGTAGATGCTATTACCCTGTGATCAATTTTGTTTTGTTAAATGTTAGGGCTTCGGAGTAGGACCTGTGTTCTTCTGTGTTTTTTAAATCCCCATGTATATTCACAGTGATGTAGAAATACTTATTCTTACTGGAAGAAGAAACTGTAGAAAGAGGCCATGAGAACGTCCATGCACCTGAAAGCACTAAATCTGGTGCAAAAATTCCTGAAAGCTCCCAAGAGCATTAATATTTCTAATATCTAGAGTTAATGTTCTGGCTCAACAGTAGTTTAAGCTGATATTTTCCAGTGCTCACATTCCAAAAGGAACCACCTTTGGGTATCAAAAACAACTTTTTTGTTTGTTTGTTTCCAAGGAGAGATCTAAATATCTCAAAAACAATTTTACACACAGAAATAAATCTATTTATAGATGGGTATGGATCAGTTTCATTTTCTCTGTTTTATGTGTTTCTTACTTTTTGCAACCACAAAGAAGACTCTGGTCTGCCACAAAGGGGCTTGATTTTCAATGATCTTAAAACACATTATAATTGTAAACAAACAGCTGTATGCTTTAGAAATCTGTAATTAGCCAAAGCTTTGCTGTGCTTAGAAGGTGCACGTTTGTCTTGTCTGAGGAAAGCTGCCCCTTCCCTCTCCTTTTCTTCCTCTCCTTGGAAAAAACCGTGACAACGTCTGCTGCTTCAGCAAGACACGAAGTGTGACTGACACATGAACTGTGGAGTCTACTCTACTGTTGTGTTGATCTCGCCTTCCCGTGGATCAGAAGTCCTTTAAAGGCCTTTAGAAAATGTTGTGCAGTCTGGCTTTCTCTCTTTCCCCGAAAATTAATTGTCTTTTCTTTGGGCTGGCAGAAGGAGAAGGCTGACAGCATGCGTGTGCTTCAGAGACACGAGGCTGTCTCTGGGATTGAGTGTTAAGTCTGTGGGGACTAGAGCCCTGGTGAAACACTGAACAACAGTGCTCTTTCAAGTGTACTGAAAGATCTCTGTGAAATAGACTTGTCTTTTCCTAGTGTGCCACAGAACTATGTGTAGCAGGTAAAAAAAATACTTGATTGGATGTCTCTACGTTTTGGCACCCCTCTGTAGACATAATGTCATATGAGGGGTAACATTTATTTAGGCTGTCTTTGGTTGTTTTTTTTTTCCCAGCCAAAGACAAACTGTCTTCTAATATATTTTTTGGTTGCATTTAGTCTCTAAACACTGTCTTTCCTCTGGCCTATGTATGCTGAATTTTTAGGCTTACAATTTGCAAAGCGGGAAGTTCTCCCTGCTGAAAGAATCCCTTATGTAATGATGAACACAGTGTTACTGGCATATGATTATATATATATCCAACAGCTTTGATGGCAAAACTTTCATTGATTTTTGATGTTAGTGAGCTAAGTCCCTTTGTGAAGACCTCAACAGTGGAGTGTTTTATGTGTGGTTGGGATCAAAACCCAGTTGTCAGTGGTGAATACCAACTGATAAAATAGAACAAAATGTCCTTTAACAACAACATTAGGTAAAACATGGAATTATTTTGAACTTTTACTTTGTGTTTACTCTTGCTTTCAAGTGGCAGTGACTTACCTACTATTGTCTATGAAACCCAGGAGGAAGTTAAGAGGTGTCTGTGGACCAGTACATGAACCTCAGCCACTGAAGTGTAAATGTAAGAATAATTAGTAGTTCTTTTACTTAGTAAGAGGCAGAAATTTGTATGCATCCTGTGTTACAGAATCACCTTTCCTGCTGATTTTATTTATAGTTCCAATTTCTCCTGCTCCTGTAGAGCTCAGCAATGTATTTGATCTGCAGCAGATCTTGTGGTCTCTTTCATATGGGGTTTTGGTCAAAACCCACCTGCCTTCCAAGAGCTGCTTGGATTCTTTTTTGTTAAGGGATTGCTTTGTTTTCCAGGCACTAAAAGTGATAAACCCAGGAGCTGTGAATGGGTTCAACAACAAAGACAACCTGTGTGATTTTTTTATCAGTGAAACTGTGCTTCTGCTTGTAAACATTTTTTTTAGTTAATTTTGTGAAGATAGTTGCAATAATGACTGTAAACCAACTCCTGTCTGGTAGCTAATGGTGTGTTTTTGCCTTAATGTTAGGGCCCCTTTTTGTTGCTATGTTGTCTTGGCAGATAGGAAACAAATCTTGCTGAAGTTTACCTGGAGTCTTCAACAGATCCATGTCAATCTTTTAATGTCTTTAGGCTTTCTTTTTTAATGCTACTTTAATGCTTTTTGTTTTTTAATGCTACTTCAGTGATGAGGTCACTGCATCAGTGCAATGTTGGGGGGTGAAACGATAGGCCATGTGGGTTCTTCAATGGGTATTTAATATTTGGCTATATCTAAGTATTAATTTTAGCAATTTCTTGAAGGTCTGCCACAAGAGGCATAGACTTGACCTTTGCCTTCAGCTGCTTGTTTCTAGAAGGCCAAAGGTTAGATGGATGCAAGCCAAGAGATACAAAGGGTAATGATAACTTAAGGCATTTAAAATGCATTTTAGAATTAATACCATGCTGTTACTTTGTTCTTTTAAATGCTCTAAACGTTCCTTTGCACTAAAAAGTAATATTTCATAGACATAAATTAATTCCATGAAATAGATTTCTAATGTAATCTTCATTATGAAATATGACTTTCTCTTGTTGCTGTTCATCATGGTCTAAATATAATTTTTAGAAATTAAAATTTAGAAATAATATCTTTCTAAATATATGGGAGAAACAAGTGCATACATGCTGGTTTTGCTAAGATTGCATTTTCTAGAATAGAGTTAGTAGGATAATTGGGTGGATAAAACTGATTGATCATATAAGCAAATATAAAACCACAGCTACTTTTGATACAGATGTGCCATTTTGGAAGAACTACAGTTTTGCTCTAGGGCAAATTTGCAAGCATTAATCAAGTTTTTGAAATTCCCAATATCTTTAAAAGCATATGGGAATAAGAAAGAATGCACTTCCTCGTTGGTTTTATGTCAAAGTTTTAACAAGTATCATGCCCAAAGTGAAATTTCACCCGGAGACAGTTAAATATGATTTATTGTATTTCTTATAAAACCTTTATATGAGACAGAAGAATTCACATGGTTGGAATTAATTTACCGTATAAGGTCTTGTTTCACTGGCCTATAACTAAAGTTGAAATATCTCCTTTGTAAATTTAGCGTCTTTTCACATTATATTGGAATGTGCTGAAGACATGAATCACATTCATGAAGTAATTATGAAAACTTCTGGGAAGAAATAAATGAGGCACTTTGAATTTACCCTTTCTAATTTTAGTTATCTCTTCGTATGGACTGCAAGGTGCTTCTAAGCAAACTTTAATAACTGTGGATCATATTATTATTTTATTCACTATTTTTCTTTTTTTCTCAGTTGTACAACAGCGCTGTGTAACTGTGATGAGTACTCAGAAACAGCAGTGCTAGACTAGTACTGGCATGCTGAAGTCTTGTATGACTTTGCTTTCTTATGAAAACTATAAATCTTACTGCCTACTTTTCCACCAAGTGCCCTTACCCATCTGTTGGATTTTACATATATTAACAAGGAAAAGAGGCACAATCATGTGATCAGCCAACACTTTATAGATTAATAATAAATGTTTGGGTAATACTTAGTGGTCTACAGAGAAGGACTGATTTTTCTGGAGTTCAATTACTCTTACTTGCCTTTTTTCCTGTAGTCTTGATAATAAATCCCACTAAAAGTGGCCTTTACTGGTTGTTTAAAAACCCTACATTCCAAATAAAATTTAGAGTTATATTGATGGAAAGGGAATAAATGAAAGAGATTACTAGAAGGCAGATAAATGTGGTATCTATGCTGTCTTGGTCAACTCTGAGGCTCATGATCTGATGCGGGTGTGATTAGAGAAAGAAAACACTCTTGAAGAGAGATTGGTGGCATAAAAATCAGGTTCAATACAAATTTATTGTGTATTCCTCTCCACTGCAGCCAAAAACTGCTTAGTTGACCTCCCTTTCAACTGAAGTGGAAAAGTTTCCATTGCATCACTGACAGTATTGACAACTCTTCTCCCTTTGCTGATGAGGTACCTGGTTGAGCACTTTCTTCCAGTAAAAACATGTGTGTAATCCAGTTTTTGAAAGGCATTAAATGTTTTCCTTTCCTAAACCTATAACTATGAACTAAAACTTTTTTTATTTTTGATTTTCTTTTTGTTTGTTTGTTTTGTTTTTTTTGTGGTTTTTTTTTTTTTTTTTTTTTTTTTTTAATAGCTTGGAACCTCAAAAAAGCATGGTGCTTGAACACTGTAAAATAATTTAACCCTTTGAGTTCTCTGATAATATCAGCCATAAAGCATAATTTTGACAAACACAACCCTTCCATATGCAGTCATAAAACTTTAAAATTATTCAGAAGAACGCTCCTCTCTGAATGGAGCGAAAGGAGACAAGTATATTCTTTCCCCTCAGAAGGCCCCATATTGGTGTGGATAATACATTTTTATGATTACTTCTGATTTGCAATATAAAGATAATTACGATTCACAGTGGTTTCCTTGTCATGCTGTGACAATAGACACGTTATATGGAGTGTCTCACCTCCGCAGTCCAACTGGTGATATTTTTGGAATTTAGTACTCACTGATGATTACTGCAGTGACTTAGAAAATTCGGGGGCTAGATTTTGCCCCATCAGTTTTTACACTGCAAGCACAAAGATCCAGCTGTGAATGCATGAGTAAGCTTTTGCCATTTCATCTTCCTAGGAGGTTAAGTAGCCAAAATACCTGTGTGTTATTAAGCCTTTCCAGCTACCAATGCAAAAAAGTTAACTCCATCTCTGCCACACCCAACACAGTAAACTGGGGAGAAAAAAGAAATATGTTTTATCCTTGTATTATTTTTTCCTTTTGTTTTTGGCAGACTATGTTTTCAAGTGTTTTAACAGTCTATTATAAAATGAAGCCTTGTCAATCCATCCTTCATCTGTATGCCCAACAATAAACTTTTTGCAGTGAAAGGCATTGAGAGAGTCCCCATATGTATGGAATTCCTGGTCAGAATGAATGGTCATGCCCAACTTGCACATTAGAATTGCTCTAATACTGTCATTTTAAAACCTCACAGGAATATTATTATGTGTTCTATTTTTTTCAGTTTGCACATTTTCCTCCTAAAAAAAAGCTGACCAAAACAATCAGAGAGACTTGCTTTTTAAATAACTGTATTTTCACTGGGGTAATGCTGAAATGGGAAACGTTATATGCTTTATATATTTACAGAGCAATGATGTACCAAACCCCTGTATTGGGTTTCTTTCACTTTTCTCATCAAATTGTGTAAATTTTGAATGATAGGGCAAGTAGAATAATACTTTCTTGTAATCTTCAAATTAAAAAAACAAGGAAAGATGTTTTGCAGCATTGTCTGAAATGTCCCATTTTCTGTAACTTGACTCTTGAGGCACTCTGTTGACTGGCTCATCAAAGAGATTTTCTGTCTACATGCTTCCTTTGAAATTACTCATTCACCACAGAATTTTAATGCAAAATGCAGCTGAAATTCAATATGTAATCACAGACAGAACCAAGTCTACGCTGACTTTGTGTATGGCAAAATTTGAGAATCTGTGACTGTTTCGGTTTTCTCATTTTACCAGTCCCAACCCAATCTTTCCAACAGCTTTCCCACTATCTTGTGGTGCACACTGTCTTACCAAACGAAGTTAGGACCTGTTTGTTTCCATCCTTTTTCACAGTGTACTCTCTCTTACCTTACAGAGCATCCCTGTGCTTGCTGACCCCACATATCCCAGAACAGGGAAGCACAGAGTCTGAAATCCTTTCCTGTAAGTGTGGTCATATCAAGGCTGAACCAACCTCTGTACCAAACATGACAAAAACCAATTCCCAATATCTGTGAACATGCCCTTAACAGGAGCTGGAAGGCAGCTATAACTATCCCTCCCTCTGTCTTTCAGGTGAGTAGTGTGACTTTGAAGCCAGGGAGCTTCCCGAGCTCGAGACCAACTTACAGCCAAACAACTTCCTCACTATTTCTCATCCAGACTACTTTTCTCTTCCTTTAAAATTTTCTACTATGCACTTTTCCCACACATTTCCAAAGATGTTATAGGGCATCAGAGTGTGAACTTGGGAAATGCAGCAGAGAATATTTAGTGGTTTGAGTGTCTGAAATAGCACTGGTTCGAGAGAAAGTCAGTCCTGACTCAGATGTTAATGATTTTTCAAGGCAGTAATATTCCCTCTGTGATTGAAAATTCAGTAATCTCCTGGAAACAGTGCTCAAGACTTTCTACAAAATGACTGTAGAATCATGAGGTTTTTTGTAGGATTTATCATGGAAAACATCTCTAGGACTCTCTTGGTAGCCACTGGGATAGAACTGCTGCTGGTACTTTGGAACTGATGCTTCTTGAGCTTATGCTGGTAATGGCACAACAGTGAGCTGTGATCATGATGATATGTGAGAATAAGTAGTCTTTATGGTTTTGTAGTGAAGTAGCTGATCAGGCCAACACGTGTTGGTTTTGACTGTTTTAGAATCACAAACACTCTCAGAGACCTCTCTTCAATGCAAGATCTTGAAAGAATAAAAGGAAATATACTGTTGGAAATAGCATCAAATCAGCATCTGCTTCCTGTAAACTGAACATAACAGATTTTTTTTTTTCTTTTTTTTTTTTTTTTTCCTGAAAGAGACTTTAGCAGAAGTCCAGAAAAGGTCAGATTTTAAGTATTAAACAAACTCAGGCAACTACAGGAAGGAAAGACCTCAAGAGAGGGTGAAGAAAGTGAGTGGCTGTTGTAGCAGAGATCCCTAACATCAGAGAGAGGGAGAATATGGTCCTGTGCATGGCAGTTGTGAGAGTGCTCTTGCAAAAGGGATGTTGGCTTTTATGGATGATGGGTGAAGGAACATCACCTTTCAGGAAGATCCTTCACAACATGGAGCTAAACTTAGAGAAAGATAACTCTGCCTTTTGAATTGCTACAGAACGGAAATAGTATCATATTTCTGCAGCATCTTTAAGGAGTTAAAGTTTTTTCTTCCCACTGCTATTACTGGAGAAAAACTTGTGTGCTGCCCAGAGTTTCCTGTTTTTGATGAATGGAGATTCAGCCTGCTTCCCTGTTAGCTAGAAGGGGGATATCAACATTGCTGTCTTCAGTAGGACATTCTCTGGTTGTCAGTGGAGACTAATTTGATAACTCCCTTTTTTTTTTTTTTTTTTTTTTTTTCTGCTGTGGGCAACAACAGCCCAGAACTAGACTGTTTATGAAATAATATTGCCCACTGGCAGTGAAGGAAGAGGCAGATAGAGTGTTTTATGTCATTGTGACAGCTTTCAGAGCAGCTCATTCCACCAATTTAGTCCAGGAGGAAAAAGCATTAGTGTGTGCCTGAAGGAATTTTATGCTACAAAACCTACATATAAGTTCATATTAGAGAAGATTACATACGTTGAACAAAAAGAATGGAGATCTCAAGGGGCTTCAATTTCCATACCAGGCCTCAGAGAGCAGGTACAAAGAATATGATACTGCACATGCCCCACTGTAATTATGACATTCAGAGGACCCCCTACTAAAGAACATAAAAATGGCACCCACTGTTTAAAAGAAGCATTTTTATTCTGGATGCAAAGCAGTCAAAAATTAAGAAATGGTGATGATGAAAGTGTTTCTTCAGTATGAGTCCAGATGCCTTGTCCCTGGTGTGCTGGGTTGCCACGACATCTGTGCATGAAGGAGGGAATCGAAGGAAGGTTGTATGGGCCATTTATTTCATGCATTTCGTAAGTTTTTGGTGATGACAGCCTTTCTGATGATCTTTTGTGTAGGTCTTGAATTGCAGCTGCCTACGGTTTTAAAATAAGAAATTGGGATGAGGCCTTTGATGCCTTTTGTTACTCATCAAGGCCCTCTGTACTTTGCTGAGAGAGGAGCTGGCAGCAGAAGTTGCTGTCAGAGGCACCATGGAGCCTCTCAGGGATGTTTGCTAGATGTTTGCTAGTAGCCAAGCATGTTGAGATGCCACGGGGGCTCTTCCTCCAGGCACCCTGCAGGAAAAACTCCCTGGTTGCCTAACCTGGTCATTTTTTGTGTCCCCTGATTATTCCTGCCTTGTTTGTTTTCCTGATGTCTGCTCAAGCCAAGTCTTTGATGTTGACGCTCCCGACTCCCTTCACGGTCTTTGTACCCATGATCCTAATCTTGGTCTTCAGCCTCATGTTTGTAGCCACATTTTTCATGCAGCTTTTATGTGATACTAGTCCATATCACCTGGTTTTCTGGTCTCCCAGTTTACCTTTACCCATGGAGGGCCCACACATTTATGCAGAACAAGGCCAGCCCCCTTCTCCGAGCTGCTATCCTGACAGATCCACTGCCCCCCTGCTCCTCTTTCATGGACCCATTTTCCACATGCTATTTCAGTTTCTCATCAGCAGGCTTTTTTTTTTTTTTTTTTAGCACTCTTTAAAATGAGAGCCAAGTAGTTGTTTTAGAATGATTTATATGCCAGTGACTCTGACACTGGATAAACCTTCTTCAGTAATCGACATTTAGAAGTAACATTCTTGGCAGAGATTTGAGAGCAGGAGTGTGAAGCCCAGTGGTTTTTCAATGGTTCCGTGGATTCCCACTGCAGTCCATCCTGCTTGATCTGGATTCATAAATACCAGAGCAGTTAACGCTACCAAGGAGGTTACTGGCTATGTCCAAATCTAAAGCTGTAGAGTAAATATGAACAGGGATGTAATGTGCAATACGAACAATTTGCTTAGAGCTAAGTGATCATTCTGCAGTGTGTGTCAGATTAATTGGCAACATCTTGGTGTATCCAAACTTGAATTCCGACAAACGGAGAGAAATGAAAAAAAAGAAAAAAAGTGATTTTTAAAAAATGAGTGCTTTATGCATTTATAGTTGCATCTGGTCTGTGATTGCTGAGGTTAACAGCTGCTCGTTTCATTTTTGCTGATTTTTCAATCATAAAATAATGCCCTGTTCCAAGCAGAGGATTTTAGGACAATACTGGAACAGATGAACAATATTAGCAAGTTGCTAACTGAATATAGTAGAGGAGGTATGCATTCTGATATATTCAATTTTGTGGAATTATGGAGTTGGCATAGCATTAAAATGGGTCCTTCCTATTAAGCTATCAGACACCGAAAATTATTGCATGTCATATTATCATTTATTTGATTTCTAATTTGGCTTCAGACAAACTCTATTACCCAAATATTCATCTAACTATAAAAATCGGGCAGTCGGTGCAAGGCTGCTGCTCACCAGGTCTGAATGAATCCTGGGTGTTCACTGGTGATATAAAAGGTATGTAGGCAGATATAAAAAGTAAGTAGGCAGAAAGAGTAAGGGATTCTCTTCAGAAACCTTGACATTTTCAAGCTCGTTTAAGCAGTATGCATAGGATAATAATGATATTTTAATTAGGAAAAAATTACAGCTCCATCCCACTGCTTGAAGGGGCCACTTTGTAAAATAAAAAGCAAGGTTGCATTTTCTGTGATCGTTACTTTTAAGAACTGGCTTGAACAAAGAATTTCTTTCATTGGCCTTTATAGCTGTACGTTGTGGCTATGGAGGCTGTCACCCCACAAATCCCCTTTATTGGGAACCTGCCATAACCACCAGCTCAGGAATTGAAAATGTATCAATTTGGTGTGCTTTTGTGAGCAGCCATTATTCTCTTCTTCTTTTGTAACTGAAATAAGTGACATGGTGTAAATAAAAAAAATGAATGTTTTCTTTACCAATATAAAAGCTGAGAACATGCCATGTCAGGCATTTGTTATGTCCTGCAGGACCATCACAATGTTTAATTATGATGTATATTTAGTATTTGGTTTGACACCTGGAAAATTCATACCCTAACTAAATGCACAGAAAATCTGGAATTATTTTTTTTTTAATAAGAGGTTTGACATTCATTACTGTGGTCCAGATTTCAAGGCGTATTCCTTTCTGGTATAACTTTCATAGTAGCTTTTAAAAAGTGCTAGAAAAAGTCCTTTTCAGCCAAAGAGAAGAGGTGCACTGTAGTCTCTAGCACTCAGTGATGGTGGTTGAGATTTGGGTACCAAGCTGAGAAATGGGCTGGCTAACATATATTTATTCCCAGCTCAGGAATAAACAGTATCTAAAGAGCTAATGAGAAACAATTGTTGTCTTTGTCCAGTAGGGCAATAAATATTAAATAGTTCTTCAGTGACTGAGTAAACTGTTCACAAGTTGGCAAAATAATAATTCCAGGAGTCTCAATAATCCTGCAAGGGAAAAAAAACCCTAACAACAACAACTATCAGTTTTGTCCTGTACATGCACAAGACCATCTTTGCCTTCCCCTCTCTGCTACTGTAGATGCTTTTCTATGACTACATCTGTTATTTTGGCTCAAACAACGTTCAGCAAGATGCTCTTACCCTCCTAAAGTAATGACTATTCTGTGGAGAAATAAGTGAGTATGTGGGGATATGGCAGAGGAGATTCCAGCCTGTGGAGAGCATGGCCCAAAATAACAAACAGATCACAAGCGGCACGATGTGGGCACAAATATCAGACATCCAGAAAGTATGGCTTTGTTTTGAAAATCATGCCACTGATGGCAGCTTGGCACTCTGTTTTTAAGAGTTTTGTATGAGTATGATGAAAAGGTTACATTTCATTTATCTGTTGTTAATTTAGTATCCATGGATAATTCATAACTTACAAATCTCACATACTATTTATATTTTTTGAAGGCTGATACAATCACATTTCCCAGCTGAAATACAAGCAGGGCACCAGTTCAGAATCTGCTGCCATCTCCTCTTAATTAATGTACAATTTAAAATCTGGATGAGAATAATGGATTAGAGGAACACAGATGCAGTCAGGGGAGATGTCAAACATCTATCTAGCATCAAAACTGAAAAGGCAGAAAAAAATCAACTTCAGCTCTGTTTCAAGTGTTTTCTTGGGTTTTTAATTTTTTTTTATTTCCTGAAGCAATGCATGGGGAAAAAACACTCCAGCATTTGCCAGAGCAGCAGTAGCTGTACACTTAGCACACAGCAAAGTCTGCATTATTTCATAGCTGTTTCAAGGGAAAGCATTTTATCTTTTTTTTTCTCTGCTGCCTCAGCGCAATAGCAGTGCTTCCCATGTAGGTCAAGAGGCTGTGATGTTGTTGGTCTCTTTACGCTACCATCAGGAGTGTTAGCTGCTCGTTTGAGTCCCAGTGGGGCTTTCCTTTTGATTTTTTTTTTGTTTTATTTTTATTATTTGGGTGCAGAGAGGGTGAATGAAAGGTCTTGTTAAATATAAATTGGAGCACATACAAAGAAAAAAAAAGATATATATTATAAAAAGGATAGGAGCAGTGCTCCCCGTGGTAGCTATGTTAGGCATCAGTAGATAATAGCATTTTTCATGGGAGATGTCGCTGATCCTTTTGCTGCTTGTTTTATTTTTTCTTCCCTTTCTTCCTGTGATTGCATTTGACTCCCTCTCTGGTCTCTTCCACACCTCTTGGTCTTTCCTGGACTGTGATATCGAAAGTACACTGAGCATGTGGAATGACCTCATCCTGAGTTCACTCACCCCAATGCAGAGCACTTCCTTCAGGTTCAATGGCAGCAGAGGCTCTTCTAAGGAATCACTTCCCTGCTGTCAATACACACTTTTTAAATATGAGCAGTAGCCCAACACAGAGTGAAAACAGAAATATGCAGGATAGCCAGGCCAGGGATAAAGACAAGATGGCTTCAAACTGACGGAGAGTCATTTTAGTTTGGATATTAGGAAGAAATGCTTTACTGTGAGGATGGTGAGACACTGGAACAGGTTGTCCAGAGAAGTTGTAGATGCTCCATCCCTGGAAGTGTTTAAGGCCAATTTAATAGGACTCTGAGCAACATGCTCTAGCGCAAGGTGTCCTTGCCCATGGCAGGGGGTTGGAACTGGATGGTCTTTAAGGTCCCTTCCAACCCAAACCATCCTATAATTTTTTGGTAAGATAGAAGCTCTGCTCCCTCTGTGTCCCACTCAATCTCAGCTGCATATCAACATCTAAAATAATCCTGTATAGGCCTGTGTAAACCAGGGGCCTTGAAGATATCTCTATCACTGATGGTCAAGGTTCAGTCAATAAGATCAGGAGTCATATCAATAAGACTGGAAGGACTTGTGGTTGCCTCCTCAGAGGGTGCGTGGATGGAAGGCTTTGGTCTTTTGGTGACACTGGTGTAGTCCATCCATTTCTTCTGCGTAAGACATGAGCAAGGCTTATTTTCTAAGGAAGAATACTGTGATATTTTGTGAAATGTCAAGTGATTATTTTTTAAACTTCTCAGCAAAAATGGAATATCAATGGTTTAGCTGAAAATAAAAAAAAAATAAAAGAGAGAATCTCATCTTTTCCATAAATGAGAGAAAAGCCCAAATAACTCTGTGGGCCCTGATCTCCAATTTGTTGTAGGAGCATGTCACAAAGCTTCCCAGCAAGCAGCATCGCACCAAAACAGAGACCTTGAAGTCACTGCTACACCCCTCTGTGCTCAAGCCTGGGTAGGGATATTCAATGAGGAAAATTGCTCTATATATATGCTAATAGGAAAATCAAGGTCATGTTAATATATACTACAGTGCAATTGGGAAATTGGGATTTGCTGGTTAACTTCACAGGTGGGGCACAGACACCTTTTACAAACTATCAAGAAATAATACTTAAAATGAGAGTAGGTTTGAATATAATATACTCATGTCAGATTATGTTTTTTTTAGTAATTGCAGGATTCTTGCCTATGCCATGACTTCAGTTGGGTTTTCAAATTGCTTGTTTCCCTTCCGCCCCCGTAGAAAAAATTAAGTGTTTTCCCTGAGGTAGGCAAGACCAAAATATTGGTTATTTTAAAATAAGAACCTAAAATAAGAACCTTAAATAAGAAGTGTTCATATCTCAGCAGATGTGCCTAAGCCATTTGAAATTACTGCTTGGATAGAGAATTTGGCCTAAAGGAAAACACAGTGTCTGGAGCTGGTCCTTCAGCAAGACTCCAGATATGTCAGCTTGTTCTGTCTATGCTACCCTGCAAAGCAGCAGTTTGACACCCATTCCTGGCTCCTGCCTACCCTTCATAGAATCGTAGAATCATTAAAATTGGAAAAGTCCTCTAAGATCATCAAGTCCAACCATTAACACAGCATCACAGTGTTCACCACTAAACCATATCCCCAAGTTCCACATCCACACACCTTTTGCACACTTCCAGGGATGGTGATTCCATCCTCACTTCAGCCCTGGGGAAATGGTGAATGGCAACGATGAAAATTAACCTTTCTGATCCCAAATGAATTTTACAGTGAGGTTGTGTCGTGGTGAAACTGACTCAGGAGTAGGGAGGCAGTTGGGGTAGGTGGGAGGGGGCAGGCTTTCTTATTTTATCTGTGCAAGTCTCGTGTCCATGAACCCACAGTATTAAAAATTTGCCTTTGATCTTCCTTGTAATTAGGGGATTAATAATGGGAAGTCAGCTATTGCACTTTAAGCATTTAGCTTAATCTGGTATGAATGTGCCTACATGTCCTCATCTACACCTGTTTGCACACTGTTTTATTCAGTTAGAACATGCCAAAATATTAATTCCCAGAGCAATATTCAGTTCATTTGAAAAGAACCCTCCTAAAATAGAAAAATGCTCAGTATCTCATGCATCTGATCATGCATGTTATCAAAGCAGTGAGTGTCCACTTATAAATAAATATATGAAAATATTTTATTCGTACGTATCTCTTAAAAATTGTATTCATATTTCATATGTGTCTGTGTAGGCATTTGCTGTAAATACTGGATCCGAGGCAGGGAGGTCAGTTACTCTGCAAATGACACTAATTTTTTTGTGCTGTGTGAGAAAATCACGGTCTTTTCCTTGCTTGCCATGGTTCTGTATTGACTTGCCTCTCATATCTTGAAACACGCTGACGATAAAGACAAATGAGCAAATAAAATACTCCATAAAATATTCTGCAGGAGACTTGTCGCTCAGTGTAATGACTTTCTGAGCAGTGAAGATACTCTTTGGGGCCCAGTGCTTGACATGCACTTTGTCTGTTGTTGGTGTAAATTTTAATTTAGTGGATTTAATTTGTATTGTTAAGTGGCAAGAATGTGTGTTATTGGAGTAATTACTGTAAAGCTCTTTAATTATTGATTTCCCCAACATAGCGGGCTTGACGTTTTACCAGATATAATGAAGGAAAAGATACACATTATCAGGATGGATATGGAACAAACAAGCCTTTTCAATAGAGACTTAATTCATTTTAATAGATATGCAGTAATTACCTGGGAAGTAAGACTGTTTTCTTCATCATGACATTAATGATCAAATGAAGCAGCAGAGAGATGATATATAGGTATATTATAATTGTGTTTAAAACACCACCGTTGGCTTATGAGAGTCTGGAGGACACCAGCATTGGTTTTCAAGATGCATCAAATCTTCAGATGTACTAATGTTTTTTTCTTTACTGCTAAATGGAGTTTGGTGATAACACGTATTTACTTCCCTCATCCCTCTCATCTTTTAACGGTTTCTCCATCTTCATTGGAATTACCCAGGAGAAAAAACCAGTGTTGCTCCTACTTGGAGTGTGAAGGACCAGTGGGGTAAAATGCCATGCCCTAAAATGTACTTTCTTCAATTTGCTCTGCTGAGAGAGCTGAAGGCTTGAGGCAGCCCTGCTGGGGTTCGGATGTGTGATTTTGGGAATCCTCAGCCATTTTAAACATACTTTGTGGGCTGGCAAGTCCTGTATCTCACCCTTCTGGGACTGTTAACTGAGGCTACCATTAGGGAGACCTTGAATTGCTGCAGGCAGCACCTTTTTACTCGTTTTTTAATATGCTTTTGTTATTTTCCATTTCTGGATATGCAGTTATAACAGTGCTGATTTCCCTAAAAACACAGACCAGGTCAGCTCCAGTCTCTGGGAAGAAGCTGAGCTGCCATTCCCACCATGCCATCTTTACCAGCATGTTGTTAAATTCACATAATCCACTTTTAAAAGCAGCAGGAGTGTGTTGTTATGGAGAAGTGTTGTACCTGCTTTGAGGCAGGTTTTAGCCACGTGATAGACTATAGATAAGATCACAGAAGGATGCTCCAAGGGCTCAGGTTTATCTGGGATCTGAGAGTTTTTAAGTTATTAGTGTGTATTCATGTCCAGGGAGAGTAAAGATGCCTGTAAGTGCTGTGACTTTCTCTACAGCTGATGGTATCATATAAAAGGCAAACCCAGGTGCCTAAAAAAAAAAAAAAAAAAAGCAAAGAGCAATAACAAGGAGACTTCTGATAACTGTTATTATTGCCTGGTTCTAAAATACAAGTTCCCCCAAGCAAGCGAGGCCATGGGGCTTTCCCTGGATGAGCAGCACCTACATCATGTGTGTTTTATCATTGCCAGACTAGACTTTGAAAGAGATTGGGATTTGTCTTGGGAAGCTGTGGGTAGTCTCTCTTGTTTACCCAAGCAGGTAAACTCCAGGAGCTGGAGGAGGATTACGGAATCGATATCATGCCGTACAGTAACAGGTCTTTAAATGGTTTGTTTGACAGAGTCACCTGAAATTTCAATAACTCTGTTCCTTGCTTGAATTTAACAGCTGTGAAAAGGAAACGAGCTGCACAGAGGCAAAGGAGAGAATGAATTGGTGCTATTTCTGACCCACTGCCTGCTGTGTGTCTGGTTGGTATTGGAGCTCCCTGTGGGGACCTGCCGTGCCATGGGCAACTGGATGGGGAGCGGGCAGTGGGAGTCAGCCCCCTTTCAAATACGCACATGCAGTTTCTGATGATGCTCATAAGTTAAAGTCAGGAAATGTGTAATGAGCTTCGGTAGGATTGCTGGCTTCTGCAGTTCCTGTGGAAGTGAAATGGAAGATTTGCTGGCTTCTGCAAAGGTTGAAGCCCTGACTGAGGGCGGCAGATAGTGAAAACTGCTATTGTTGTACAGTGCACGGCATAAAGAAAGAAAAGGCCAGATTGTAGCTAGGCAAGTTTCCTTTATTCCTTCAAAGCCAGCTGCCCAGATTGTATGTACTGCCAAGGGAAAGAGCCGGCTGAGTGCAGCTGCCATGCGTTTGCAGCTGGGGTTAGCGCCAGTACTCTGCAGGGAATACCCCACAGAAGGTCTCCGCTTTGGATGGAGAGCTCACCTTTCCAACCAAAGGGAAAAACCCATTTGGCCAGCACAGCCTCTCGTGACAGACGCTTTGCATGCCTGACAGCTGAGAGAGCAAGTTTTTTGCCATGTCTGTCTCGTGATGGATCAGTTCCTTGCTGTCCTTTGCTATACTCAGCACCTGGTCTGGCTGCAGAGGGTGGTGCGGGGCAGGACAGAGAGACTTGGTGGAACACTGCCACCAGCAGTGAATAGCTCAGCAACAATAAATAACCCCTGTAAGACACAAAGTTGAGTAGTCAGGAGACTCACAAAAGGCTGATGTTAATGGCAGGCTGTTTCACAGACAAGGAAGAGCAGAAACAAGGATGGGGACTTAAAGTACCATTAGTTGTTGTGTCCATATCTTGGCTTGTCAGGACCAAAGGGACAAACAGACCTGGATAGCACATGCCTATAGAAAACCTTTAATCCCATGAATAGTTTAAAATAATTACACTGGACATTGCACATAGTACTTTTACTGTTAGTCTGGTGATGTCATTCTGGTGCTAGTAGTGACACTGCTAGAGTGGGTGACTATGGTCTCTGAATTTATTTAGGTGGTGATTTCTTTTCCAACCTGAAAATTCTAATGTAGTAAAAGCTCAAGAAACTTAATGTAAATACTAATTTGTAAGCAACAAATCCTTAGCTGCTACAAATGTGCCTACAGCTGTATCCATATAGACCTTCTGAGAATAAGGGCTAAGAAAGACATTACAGATCACCAAATTCATGCTCAGCATGTGGCTGTTGGTGAACTAACTGGACTGTAGACAGCACTTAATTTCCTCTAGTTTCTCTGCAACTTATATTAAAAAACTGTAAGATCACAAAAATAAAAAGAATATTCATTAGGAAGACAAATGTTTTGAATAAACGTGTTTGGTGTAATGTTGGTTTGTACAAGCAGAGGAAACAGTAAACTTTATCATTGCAAAGGTCTTGACGGGTAGTGCAACAATATTACCTAAGTAACTGTTTTGTATATCCTTGGGAAATATTAGGAAACCCTGAGTGTCTTATTCTTGGTGAATCCAAGTCTGCAGATAATTGAAAAACTAGGAATCTAAAGGCAGATCTCCTCTTTCTTGCCATCTGTGTGAATGCCGTTTTTTGCAAAATTATAACCTCTCCTTGACTAGGAAAGCCATCTCAGCAGCACAGCTGAATTTCACAGGAGCACTCAAGATAGAACACTTCTGTGGGAAAGTAATTCCATGTTTTTAGGAGAAAAATGTAAACTTATTGCAAAAAATTCTCCTGTTTTGAAACTTTGCAGTAATTTGAGAGCTAATCTTTGCATGTAAAATGAGCGGCCCTGGCTGGCCTTATTAATGTTTTCTATAATGGAAGCAGATTTTTTTGATGCTGTGGACCTGTGTGTAATAAATATACTGCACACTGAACTTCAGCTGTAGCTCCTGTAAATTGTTAACAAGAAATCCATGAGAGAAAACAGATATAAACCATCTTTTGTAAATTAGTGTGATCAGATTGCTTTCAGTTGTTCCTTACCTTCCCCTTGACCTATCTGTGTGTCAGGCACAAAGCCCCAGATTCTCATGGTTTGGTTTCCACAGTGAAGACAGGTTTTTTAAAAGGACTCCTATTTAGGCAACCTATGGAAGATAAAATATTAATTTGAGGGTTCTTGGGTATGTAACTCTTTACTGCCATTATTTCTATAGGCAACCTTACTATTATTTTTTACAATTAGGGTAGAGACTGCCTCTTCTAACAGCTGAATGCATTTATGGCATAATCAATATATATGAAGAAGGAGGGAAAGACATATATGTGCTCTTTAAAAAATGGATTTCTGGGCCTATTTCTTGTGTACTGTTTCTAGTTTTTGGTCTCTCTGACGTGCAAGAGTTGTCATCAGGAAACACTGTAGCTTTGAAGGTTGAGGCTGGGGCTCCTGCAATTGTGCAATCTATTCTTATAACAAAATCTCATCCACTTGCTCAGTCTTAAAGATCTCAGGCTTCTTCCTTCCTTCCTTCCCTCCTTCCTTCCTCAGCAGGCAGGGAAATGTGTTTGAAATGATAAATAGTATTCTTTCAGGAGATTTTTTTTTTCCCTCAGATGAGACTTGTGATGTTCTTTAAGCCCTGCAATTTTCAAATTACTTCCACAATTTATTCATTAGAAGTTCTGCTTGTTTTTTTGAACTTTTGGTCACCAGACTGTGCCAGTTGTCTGTTAAATAATTTAAACGTTATTTCAACAGAAAACAAAGCAAGTTGAATGGTGTGGATAGAAAATCCTGTGAAGCACAATGCACTTAAGAAACTCCATAAAAGTAATCACTTTAATGAGCAATCAAATATGCATTCCTAAAGTCTCAAGCAGTTAAAAAAATAATATGCCATTTCAAGGGTGACATATCTTCTTTCTGTTTTGACATTCAGCTGCATTAGTGTACACTTGTTAAACTTGTGGCTCTAAATCCCACTTGTCAGATATTCTGGAATCTACTTACACTTTCACTCAAGGCTCAAGTTCCTTCACTCTCAAACTACTTCATCCAGTCTCAAGTGCCTAAGTGCCAACAAAGTCTTCCCTCTGTCACAGAATGTGCTGCCATTATCACTCCCCAAAAGTACTTTTAGGCATGCAATGGACAATTAATAAACTTGAATGCTAATAAGAATGAAATAATGCTGCTAAAAGCAAAGTAGGGCTGAAAAGGAGTCTTTCATTAGAACTCACTTAAAACACTTAACATCCACTTAGCTTTAAGCAGAAGTCACTCCAGACAAACTACCCTGGCCATGGAGGATAATGTTTTTGAATGTACTTTGCCATCCTAAACTTTTTTCCCCTCTTCTTTGGGTTTTTCTTTTTTGGTCTGACTTTTTCATTCTTCTGTAGATTTACAGAAAAAAAAATAAAAATATATATATAGCCTGGAGGTTGTTTATATTTCTTTGTTCGTGGGATAAAAAAGGGATGTGCCACATTCCAAAGTGCTGAATTTGTTTTAAGGGAAGAAGAGCAACTGATCTTCAGCCTTAGCACAGCTCTGCCTCTCTTCCCTAATGCTGGAGACATGGATTTTAGCTAGTATGTGCACACACAAACTTTTCAGTCACTTCAGCATTGAGCATTAACAACCCTCAGTGTAATGGCAGCTGATGGTGTTTATCTACTGCAAGATCAAGCTATTTGGACTCAATTCTGAACGCAGTTAATTCTGTAATTAAGCATTTGCTTATGGTCCAGTGGCTTTAAAGACCTTCCGTGCTTAGCTCAGGGGTTTGCTAAAGTGCTCTCCTGAGCAGGAGCCAGAATTTGTACCCAAAACCCCCTTGTTGATCCTGCCCCTAGGTCATATGTAGAAATGATCTCTGATTGACAGCATTTCACTAATATAATTGTGTTGCTGAGCAGGTTGGTTTAACATACAGAGCTGTCAAAAAGTTACCTACACCTGCAAGATGCCATCTCCTTTCCTCCGTGAAAAATAATACTGCCTACAGAATGTGGAGGAACTGATATCGATTGGAGTGAATCATAAAATCATAGAATGAGTGGCATTAGACTTTCACAATACTTTTAATAGTGATAGGCAGATTAGTTAAACCCTCTTAGGAACTTGCCAGTGCCAGTGATGACTAGGAGGGATATGTGCAACAGGGCAGTGAAAGGTTGTTTAAAACGTTTGCTTAACACCTGGATTCAGTGATCTTCATGTGATTATTGTTCCTTCCAGTTTGTGCTTATAGATGGAGCTTTATTCTGTGTTTGCTTTTGCATTTGGGATGTATCTTATTTCCACTATGGCTAGAAACCCTGTCCATGAAAACACAAGGTTGGACACTGTGTGGAGGGACAAGATGTACAACCCTTTCCCTTATTCATAAATGCAGCATCCATGGGACCTAAACAGACACTCCACTTAAGAAATGGGCAATTTGTATGGATGATCCAATTCATTAATTGTTCAGAACATCTGAATGTATTTATTCCAAAGGGACTAACCCAAGATTTAATGTTTTGTCTTATTTTATCTCATGTCATTATATATATTATGTGTTGTACATCTCCTTTGGAACATAAATTACTGTCAATAAATTAATAACTCATATTGTGACACCCCAGTGTATGAACCCAGTTTTTCTCCAGTACAACCAAATTATTTTCATTGATGTTAAAAGCTGATAGGAAACAGAAATGAAGGTGAAGTAAATCTCATTAAGAATTTCTTTATGGAAATCTGTGCTTATGGTACTAAAATGCCCATATGTCTGTAAAAATTGTCATAAAAACAGCTTGGAAGATATATTTTGCAAGGATTGCTTATGCATTTCCCTTCAATTCTGTTTCAAAGAATTATTAATTCGTCCATATATTTTTTCCTAAATAGTAACTGCCATATAAGCAACATATTGTTCGTGGTGTGTATTTTTGAGGTCTTAGAGTAAGCCCTAATTAGTGGGGAAATTCTGAGTTTAAGCTAATTCTCACACTTAGCTTAAGGGAGAGTACCTGTTTATTTCCACTGGATAGACACCAAGATATTTTAGGTGTCCACCACAACAAATCAGAAAAGAATGGTGCTTTTAGCCTCTCTTTTCAATAAATGCTGTTTCCAGAGACATAACTTAGCTTTAGTGGTGTTGGCCCAGCTGTAAGATTATGAGTTTATTTTTAAAAGTTGTTTAGTTCACCTTTATTGACTTTTTGGGGTCTTTTGGAAGAGCGAAGTGCTGCTCAGCAAAAATACCAAAATGATGTGTACAGTAATGATTTGCTGGTTCACTTCTAAAGGTTTAATCCAAACTCCATTCTCATGATGAAATTTTGTTCAAGTTATTTACCTGATTGATAGCTGGACGTCCTGTGCACATGAAGTGTAGCAGTTGCTTTCGATTGCAGTGAGAGAGGTTGGCATCATCAGTTAGTCCCTTCAATAGAAATATGTTTTTAAAGTCTGTGTTGGGAAAAAAGGTAGCTGATGCAGCATAGCCTGCTTTTCTCATTCACAGAAGCAATTCAGATGTTATCATAAGGTAGTTATTGCATTTCTGAGCTATGTTTTCATGCAGTACTTCCCCCATAGTGGATCTACAGGCTGCTAAAAGTGCCTGAGGTGCATGGGACAGGATTCTTTGGGTTCTCTTCAAAGAGAAGGCTGAAGCTTCAGCCTGATCCTGACCCAATTTTCATTCCATTCAGTTCAACCTCATACCCATGGGGTTGAATTTGGAGCAGAATCTGAACACTGATAAAAGAATCTCATGAGTTTGGGTCTGGGAGCAGCAGTGTTCTTTCTCTTCAAGTTAGAAAAGACCCAAAAAAAAGAGTCAAGACCAATTTCAGCTTGCTTATAGAAGTGGAAGTTCTTCGTTAGTGTTGTTAGCAGTTCACGTATGATCTGTTGATCCCTGTGTTGGCCCTTATTGGAACAGAATTTAAGGACAAGATGGAATGACTTCTAGGCAGCCAGCAGCCTTCCAGAGCCACTGCATCCCAAGTCCCATGCTGCTTCCTTTTTTTTCCAGTTTACTGCATCACTTTTGGTGGGGATGAGCATGGAGTTTTAACTCCCATCTTTCTTCCTGTGTTAATTATTGTTAAATTTTGAGATGTCAGTGTTCCTGCCTGGCAACACGATGTTGAATAGCAGTTGTGTTTTCAGGTAGCAGTCACAGACATGTATTTATGCTTAAAAAATCAAGTGAGCTCCGTTTGCTGTTGAGTGCAATGACCCAGCAGTGGTGGGAAGGAGGCAGAAGTAGATGGTACTGCTGTTATTTGAAGGTTAAGTGCAGCCTTCCCTGTATTGTCTGTTCCTCTTACAGGATGTTGTACAGAATGAAAGCTGTCTGCTGTGAGCAAGCTGAACAAATGCTGTGTGAATTTAATTCATTCTGAAAAGCATATATAGTAAAACACATTTGTTTACTTCATGCTGTGGAATGGGGCCTTTAAGTCTGTTTCTAATTTATTCAGAGTTAGAAATATGAGGTAAACGCAGAAATCATGCATTAATAAAATCTCTTTATGTTCCCAGCTGGCATGAGAAATAACAGTTGTGGTTCACTGAAAATGACTTTGGGCCAACATTTTGATGTGATTTTAGGTTTTATTTTCAGCCATGTAGGAACTCTCCTGTGATGCTTTCTTTTTAGTGTTTTATGAGCAGTTAGTCTTTTTGTTTGTCACTGAAGAATGAGTAAAGAAAAAACACCAAATTTTCTTTTTCTCTTTATTATTTTTTTGTCAGAAAAGAGCATTACAAAGGCCAGGTCTATCCAGCATTTGTCACCAGTGGAAGAGCTGGTTAAAAATAAATAAATAAATAAAAAAAATGAAAGGACCCATTTGAAAGTAGTTATTTATGGAGCAGACAATACTAATGAATTATTTGCTTCTGTTAAAAAAAAAAAAAAAAGGAAAAAAAAAGGCAGTCAAAAAATTGCTTTTATTTCTGAGATACTTCCTTCTGTGCTTAACATCAGCCCTGTTTCTTATCCCATTCCCCTTCATTTCATCTCTCCATAGGATGTGCATCCTTCCATTTCTTTTTTCTCTCCATCTTTCTCTCTCAGTGCCATTCTGTGTTTTCTAGTGCTGTCTGGCATCTTTATTTCTCCACGTCACAATTTTTTCCTCTTCTGGACCATGAATTCCAGCAGTTCCATGACTTGCCCTATTTGCAAATTGACATTGCCAAAAAGAAAGACCTGCTTTAAGCTGTAACTTGACAGTGCTTGTGTATTTGTATTTTTAATAGGAGCTGTTATGCCTGGTCAGTTTGTCCCACGTTTTGTGAATAAACTTGTTCTTATTGTGGGATATGGAAGAGAAGAAGAGGATGATTAGTATGCAAATTGACCTCTGAAAAACTGAAATGTACAAGACCAGAATCTCATTTTCAATAAATGGTCATATTTCCGCTGGAAATAGAGAACATTAGCCAGGAGAGAGAGAGTTCCATGCTAAAGAGAGACTAATATCTAGTAATTAAAATGTTCAATGGGTTTTTTCACTTTTACAGGCTAGGGTTTTTTTACATGTGGTGGGGCAAGATAGCTGTTAGAAAGTCTATTTTGTTTAATCTCATTGCTCCTTAAATAAGTGGTGTCATTTTTTTCTGTATTACTATAACATGGACATGAACACCAAAAGCTCCTCAAAGGCACAAGATAAAATCCATTGACTTAAATAAGTGAGACTTGTTTTTTTTTCCCCAGCCTGGAGGAGGAAGTTTTCCTGAACCAGCATCTCCATTGGCATCCTTATAATCACTGAGCCTCAGCTTGTATGGCTAATGATAGGGTAGCCCTTCCTAAAGCAATTCTCAAAACACTCTGTAATACTCATCTCTGAAGTCAGGGCCACACTGGGGTCAAGGGTGGTTTGATGCCCAAGCATTTCATTCTGCTGCTGCAGCCATTAATGCCACGGGTAGTTATTTGTCTCACTGACTGTCAACTTAAGCATTGTTGCTTTAAAACATTGTCTGATTTGAGCTGCATGATCTGTAGCACCCTCTTGAAGATCTGTAAGCAATTCTTTTGCACTCTTTAACTTGAGAATGCCACCTGGGCATCAGAATTTGCTTTCTTATGGGGTGGTAGGTGAAGCATGCTTTTGTTGTTCCTCAGCATGTCATGACAGATAACAGGATTTTAAAAATAGAACTGGTCTACCTTTGCTGTCAGGGAAGTCAGGATTGAAACGCCCTTTTTTTTACCCCCAGCACTTCTAGAAATGTCATACATCTGAGCCAATGCAAGTTCCACCCAGAATCGTTATTTCTTGTGCAATTTTATTGCTGAATGAAATAAGGGAGACTTTTTCCCCAGTAAAGGAAATTCCAACATATATATAAGTTGAAGATTTTTAGGAAAATGATTTCCTGGAGAAAAAAGAAAATCTTCTTATATTTAATAAATATGCACAGCATTTAATTTTCATTTAGCAAAATGACTTGGGGTTTTTTGTTTGTTTGTGGTTTTTTTTTGGATGACACTTGTCTACCTAACAATATATTAAAAATGTGGCTTGAATTCTGAAAATATTTATCCCTGGTCAATAAGACTGGAACTTTTCCTGTGTGTTGATTGCAGTTCTCTCCAGGTTTCTCACTCAACCTTAGCAAGTGCCTTTATCTTTCTACATCATGAATTTCCCATATGCAAAATGAATAGAATAATTCTTACCCCACAGAGATCCTTGTGGCTTAGTTCATTAATAGGAGTAAAGGACTAAATAGAAAAAGGCACTGTAGAAGTTTGGAATATCACTACGGATACAGCTGTGAGTCTACAGGCATTCTGTTGTCACAGACCAGACACAGGATGAGAGGATTCACATCAAAGCCACAGTGCGAATTTGTATAAATGTGATCTACATCTGGAGTGAGAACTAATTCCTACATGACGTTACGTTCCCCAAAGAAATATTTACTCAGCTGCAGAGTATGTATTGTTTTAGGGAACATCAAAAATGATGGGAGTTTAAGACACTCTACTGGCAGTAACCTAATTAACTCACTCTTGATCAAATATTTCAGATGCTGGAATCAAAATAATTACATCTGCAGTCCCAGCTGAGGACAGTACGCTGGGAAATAACATAGGGTCAGTTCTTGGACTCGTGTTAAATAGCACAGATTTGTTGATTTTGGTGGAGCCACGCTGATTAACTGCAGCTGAGGGACTGGCCTGCCCTGCTTCATCTGGAAGCTGAAAGAGAGTTGGGCTTTTAAAAAAAAGAGGGGGTTGTATAGTTGAGCTCAAGTCTTTAAAGTCAGAAAGGTTATACTTTTCTCTGGCACCAAGTTTTGCAGAATATGCTGCCCTGGAGGAGAAATTCTGGTTGTGAAGTGTGGGTGAAATACTGTGTCTGTCATTTTGTCCTCTGGGTCGATTAAACTTGGAGTTATCTAGCAGAATATGCTGTTAATTACTGTTTCTGTTTATTCATCTTCAATGTATATTGTGGGGTTTAATGCTTTAGTTGCTTGTTTCTCTTTTAACAAATTTAGCATAACATGCTATAAATTATTCAGTGCATTACGTTTAACTTGCAAGATACACTTAATCTAATGCTAAACTATCCCAGAAGATGTTTTGATTGAGAGGGAAAAACTCTAAATCTATTCAGGACATCTCAGTCTCTGATGGGGATCCCTGATGTCTCAGGCTCCCTGGCAGTGAACTTGACCAAACAAAGCAGAAAGAGGACAAAAGCCTGGATTTAGGTCAGGAATTTCTAACACTTAAATGCCTTTAAAAAAGTGCTCCAAATGACTTTATGTTACTGAATGTTGGTTAGGGAGCAATTGCCATGGATGATTTAGGAAGCAACTTTGAGAGTGTTCAACATAGACGAAACCTTCTGTCACCGCGGAAGCTGAGTCATGGCTTTATCACTTCTTTTCTTGCTTAGCATTCAGTGCGAAAGCCTCAAAAAGTCAACTCCAAACTTTTAGACCTTCTGGGCCTTTGTCAGAACATAAGAGTTTCAGAAATATCAATAGGGCGTTTTGTTTCGCTGTGTTGGACTGCCATCTCTCACCTCCCCGATTCAGTCCCTGGCTATTCTGCCTTACTCAGGTTATTGATTTGTTTGTGCAACCGTGATATTTTATAGAATTGCTTCACACTGTTAAAGAACTTTATATCTCTTGAATATTAAGTGATTTACTCCAAACTCAATGGAATTGCTGTTATGAGAGTTTGCAAATAAAGAAATGGACGCTTAAGTACCGTGTTCCCCAAGAATGATTTAGAGGTGGAAGCCAGGACTCTCCTGCCTGTGGTGCTTCATTGCCTTTCGTCAGTTCAAACACTCCACATTCAGCATTTATGGGTGTTTGGTTTTTTTTTCTCAGTTTTGGATTTCATTATGTCTTTGCTGAGTATAAAGGGTGCTGAAAAAACTTCTCTGCATTTTCATATTTTCTATTATTTTATGGTGTTAAAGTATTTGCCACTCCTCTTCCAGTGGCAGGCTTTTCAGGTGACACCTCCTTATTGCATTCTTCCTTTCTAAGGAAGAAAGGGACTTTCTGAGAGTTTCTGAAGTGTCCCTTAACAAAGGTGTTAATAGTGCCTTTCATTCCTTTTTAACTTGTAAAGTATACCTAGGAATGTGGACCTTCTAGTAAAATAAACACCCCCTGTGTCCTTCAGCTGAGGATGTGATAACATCAAAGGGTCATTTATGGTTCTGTTTGCCAGGTGTCAGTTTGTTCATGGGGGTAATTGAAGTTGTATGGGGATATATATTGGTTAAACAGTGGAAAGATCAATGAATTGATTTATTGTAAATCGCTGTCACCACTTCTGCCTTGTGCTGCACTTAGCAGGCAGTTTGTGGCTAGTGGGGCAAGAATGAGCATGGAGGTTCACACAGGGCCAGTCATGCTACTAATTCAGTGTTCTAAAACAGATTGTGCTTTTGGTGGGATCTTTTAATATTTTTTGGCTATCGGGATTCAGATACAGCATAGAAATTGGTACCATGTGGAACGTGGTGGCTTATGCTGCCATAGTATCGTTCTCCTTGACTATGCTGGCCCAGAGAAGAGACCTTATGTGGCCTTTTTGTAGTTTGGAGTGCCTCTTTTTTTTTTTCCTTTGTTGTGGCAATAGTCATGGGGAAAGGCAAATAAGATGTCTGCTTGCATTTTAAGCCTCCTGTCCTTACCCTGTGGCCGCAGTGCTGTCCAGTCCTGATGCGAAGAGCAGTAGCACAGGCTCCCTACACTTCCATGTGTGATAGACATTCAGGAACAGGACTGCTGCCCCATCCACCCAGGTCTGCTGTGTAGGAACCTGCAGTGTTGGGAATGATGCTCTAGTGAGAAGAATGTAGGACTGAGCTCCCTGTGTCCACCACAGGCCATAGAGTTGTCTGGTGGCATCTCTGCGAAGGCAGAGGGAAGGTGGGGCTGATTCCCATCACAGCAATGGGTACACCATGGCACTGGCTACACGATCCCAAGATTTGGCTGTTCACAGCTGAATCTTTCTGTGCCGAGCTTGCTCTAGTGCTTAATATTTAACTTGTCAGCATACATAGGCTGGCTGTGAGTATATTTGCATACAGAAGTTTGTGCATGTGTGAACATGCCAGGCTTTCCCCAACTTCAAGGATACTTAGATGCACATAAATTATGTATTTCTTGTAATGCATCTTTTCACTATTTTCCTGTGTATTAATCTGTTTTTTTAATGCATTTCCAACTGACATATCTTCTGCTTTTGGTCTCTGTTGGCCACTGTGTGTATACGCAATTATCACATTTCCCAGAATGAAGCAATTATTGAAATATATTTCTCTTAATGCCTGCTTTTCCCTTCAGCTGCACCAACAGTAGGATTTGTTATTACACAAAACATATTGACCTCCTTGTCACTGTGTTTTTGCATCTCCCTACCTGATTACACCTAAGCACCGCAGGTGGATATCCATATTCATGTTGCTCTACCACCGGAAAAATAGTCCATCTGCAGCACATTCCCACCTGAAAGAGAGCTTTACCCAATATATCAAGCTGGGAATAGACTTTGCAAACCAGCAGTGATACACGATGTTGTTCTGGGGATGTCATTTCAACATTCAGTGGAAAAAGAAAACTCAGAGAACAGAATTTGGGAGAATTAAAGAAAACAAATAGCCTGTAATTCTGAGGAAATGAAGATTCGGAGAGATGAGGTGATATCTGTGGCCACACAATCAGCAGAAAAGGGAATCTGAAATGTTACATTGTGCCAAAGGAATTTAATTAATGATACGAGGAATGGATCATCCTGATAAGCTGTTCACAAATAATGAAATATCTGTAATTAAAAATAGTGTTCAAAATTAACTGCCTTACATTTCCGATGCGTTTCTTATCCTGGCACTAAGCGTCATATACTCTGCCTCTTTGCAGTGTGCCTGGTAAAATCTCTTCATGCCAGGAGAGGAGCTGAGAAAATTAAAACCAGGTTGCCCTACAGAAAACTCCCATTAACTTTTAGGAAGCAGGAGTGTGTTTGCTCCATTCTGGAACTGGCCAGATGAACACAAACTGGGGACTTGTCTGTCAAGTCTTGTCAGACTCCCATTTCTTATGTTTCTCCTGATGCCGTGGGGTGAAGCCGTGGAGGTGTGACAGCTGCTGCTCTGCTGGCTAGTATCTGGTGAAAAATTGGGGCAGACCAGGAACAGCTTCTGCTCCCTTAAAAAAAAAAAAAAAAAGCGCCCCATGGAGTTCACAGTGCAAAGCCAGGCTGCCTCTCTTGGTTTACCTGTAGAACTTCAAGTGTACTGGCAAAGTTTTCAAATATCCCTGTGTGATTTAGTGTATTAACCAGCCAAAAGCCAGCAGAGCCAAAGGGCTAAGGTTGCTCAGGGCACTTCTGAAAATGTTATCCTGCACCATTATTCTCAAAGATCAAAACCCCAAATTGGTTACACTAGCTTAAATGAAATTACCACTGCGTGCCAATCTTCTCTCAGTCACTTTTGCTCCAGGGCATCATCTGTTGTGGTCAGAAGAAATCTTTCTTATTTCTCATGCCGGAAATTGCACAGTGAGGGTCAAAATCTGGTCTGGGGCTCACCGCTGTCATGGTTTCAGCTGAGTTGATTAGTATGTGAATTAATCTTGCTAGCAGCAAAATTGAATCTAACTTGTTTTGAAGCATCTGGCACTGACAAGGATACTGGACCCTTGGTCTGTACTGACGTGGCATCTCCTGTGTTTCAGAGCTGAAGCTGACGTACTTTGGGCATGAGCCCATGGTCAGTGGCCATCTATTAGTGAGATTGCTGCTAAATGCAAAACTGCCTTAGTTCAAAAATTGGCTTGAACTAAACTCAGGGAATTGAAGAATTCAGAGTTTGGGATTTCTCAGAATCATGGAATGATTTGGGTTGGAGGGGACCTTAAAGCTCATCTTGTTGCAATGCCATGCCATGGGCAGAAACACCTTCCCCTAGACCAGACTGCCCAAAACCTGGAGAAGAGGAGCAAAAGGGATGGAAATTTTTCCTGGATGCCTTTGCACAGAAAGCAGAGGCTGGATGGGACGTGCACCCTGTCCCCAGTCACCAGTTCTGTACATTAAGGTCCTATACATCCTTCTTCTCCAGCCAAAGCTACCACTGCATACCCGGCATAGAAGCATCATCTTCATTTCCTCGAGCACATGCAGTGTCCAGCAGTGGCTGGACAGGCCTGGCATGGGTAACAATATAGGAAGACAGATAGGTAGATAGAAAATAATAATACAATATATAATACCTATTTATTTATGTAATAAATACAAGTAACAATATATTTATATAATATATATAATAAGATACATTTTTATAACATATTAAATATGGATGCATAACGTTTTCTATTTAGAATATACATTTTAAGTATATATAGATATATATGGGGAATAGTAGCTGTCCTTGCAACTCTGGCAGTAATTTTTGGTTTAATTACAAGGGACAATTATTACTAATTATGTGCATTACAGAAAAAGATTTTTGACTCTTTTTTTACCCTTACGTTGGCTGGTACCACTGCACAGATATTTCTCAGGTATGGATGCGTGCTCTTACATATTAATGTGTTTGCACCTGAGTTAATGAAGCATGATCTTCCTTACTGTTTCCATAGGAGACTAACAAACCAGATTTTCTCCCTTTTGCATGAATTTTACACCTGAAAGTGCTGAATCAGAATCTACTGCAGTCAGAATAATTTATAGCAACAGGGCAGTCCCATATATAGTTAACAACTGCCTCATATATCTGTAGAGCTTTAGGAGGGTTCAGCTGATGTTTTATTTAGTAATGACATGGTGAAAAAGCTTATAGAACATTAATAATGCCGAACACTTGGGCCCTGTGGAATGTCTCAGGCTACTTGTCTTGAAAAGTGGATTTTTCAAACCGTTTTTGAGAACAACAAGCTCATTTTTTTATGGAGTTAAAGGGAATGCTGAAGGACACTAGAACATAATGTACCTGTTGTTGTAGGCACCAATGGTCTCATCTGCACGTGGGTGCAGGAGCAGGTGCCCACACAGGGACCTTTGCCATCCTTCATCATTACTCCATAACAAGCAAAGAGATTTGTTGGTTTGTGCCTGACACCTGACCTGTGGTGTCTGCACCTCTGCTCTTGCACACAGGTGGTACCACCTCCAGAATAAGCTGCACAGACCTTCCACAGTGTTTTATTCAGAATATTATAGAGCAGTTAAATGTCGCCTTTCATAAATATGCATTAGATGCATTTGTGTTTTCCAATTTATTATGTTAGGTAGGGAATATCAGTGCTGCATTTTAAAAGCAGTTATCTCCTCCTCTGAATGCATTTTGTCTTTATATCCTCAAAGAGGAAAAAAAAAATCAGATTAACTACGTTGTTTCCTGCACAGTGCCAGGGATGTGTTTTAGTGACATCGTTTGGTATTTAATTAAAATAAACATAGAGAGGAGAGATTTCCCTAAGGGAAGAAGTTGACTAATTGAGGCTTCTCCACATTAATTCAGAGCATTAAACCATTAATGCTTTTACAAAACTGTCTTTTTGACCTGCATGGGTTTGGGTAAAATTAGAAGATCCTGTCAGTGGATCTAATTTGTCCATGTAGAAAAAAATGCAGGTGTTTCTCTAATGCTCCATTTTAAGTGGCTTATGATGCTGCGTAGTAAGTGAGCCTTAATTAAAATTATGGGGTTCTTGTGCTGCCAGTTAGTGTTTCACTTACAAATGTCTGGTGCTGGGTTGCTGTGCTCAGGTGACGAGCTGGAAATCATTAACTTGCCTTAACTTGATCACCTTTCTTTGCCTCTAACCCAAATTCTCAAATGTAAAATCCCAGCCTTGGCAAAAGGTATCGTGTTTTATGACTGAAAGGGGCTTGGTAGTAAATCACCTCTCACCTGCAGAGAGATGCTTTCAGCAGGACATGGTGATGCCCTCCAAAGCCCTTAAATTCTTAGAGGACATCATTCTGCTTCACTTCAACCCTCTGCCAGCTTTTCACATGCTGGCTGTGAACCCTGCTCCTGCTGTCTGAGGGAGGAGAGCATTGCATGCTCTTAGGGCTGGCATTTGGGATTCCTCCCTTAGCACTCCCTGCTGATCGTGGCTGGACTCACAATGCAAAGCCAAACTAGAGCTCATCTTCATGGATATCAAAAATGGTCTTTATCCAATCACTATATCTATATTTTTAATAGCCTCTCAGGTGTGGGCTATAGACTATTTTTCTTGATCCATTTTGGGTAGGATTTTTGCTGCACCGTGCCTTTAAGAACTTCCATTTGTTTTGGTTCTCCTGCTTTTGAGATGCCCATTTCATTTATTTTTCCCAGAGTAATGCATACACAGTTAAGTCTTTTTTATGTACTAAATATTTTCCCAAATGTGAAACTGTTTCTCTTATGAAAAATTACTGTAAAATATAAGAAGTAATGATAATATTTCTGCAGAGGTATTTTTAAAAAATGAAGCACAGAGTGTTATGCCCATGGGATAGAAATCATAAGATGGTTCAAAACTATATAAAAAGCTTGTCATTCTCTGATAAATTCTTCAGTTTTTCAGACTATTTTCCTGTTCAACTCAATTAGTTTCAGCTAAAGGCATCTAGGGGCATTTTCCTTATAGGAATTGATGAGATTATTTATCCGGTAATTCCTATTATTACGTTGTAATTATATGTAATGATTAATTTTTCATGCAGAAAGCTTAACTGTTTTTCCTAAAATGCATCTGATAATTTTTATCATAACACAACATTTATGGAAAAGACCAGTGAGTAATAATGAAATATATGGTTTCTGTGGACATTTGCTAGATCTGTGCACAGTTGCTATCCTGAAAAACAACCAGATTTAATAGTGATCATGGCATTTTCTGAATGATGGTTCATGCAGTAGGATATACTGCATCACGTGATATCTGCAGGTCAGATGCTTCCTGCTGTTGGTACTAGAGTGTTCCTCATCAATAGAGTATCTGAGAATCATTCTGTTGGATTTTGAAAGTGATTCCACTTTTAAAAGGATATATAATTTGGTTTTCATCCTGTAGGAGCTGGAAAGATCTCTTGTGTGATTCCCACTTTATTTTAGTTCATTTATAAATTATCTGAAAATGCGGGTGTCACTGGGTTTTTGTATCAGTTTCCTCATATATTCTATCTACAGTAATTGCAGTGATTCTGGGTATTTTGGATGGCTTTTGTCCTTTGTTTTGTGTTTCAAGAAATTGATGATAAATGACCTTTAGATCCTTTGGCACTGATGTATTCCGGTTCTAATGAGCTGTTAAAGGAATAATAAGTGCAGTAAACTGTGTTTGTCACCACTGACTAGGATAGAGAGCGCTGACTTTTGAGAGAAGTTGAACTAATTGACTTAAAAATGGTAGAATGCTCCCTGTGGGTGGCAGGCTGCAGGCAATCTTTTTTTTTTTTTTCTTACTTAAATCAGAACTTTTAATATGTTTGTACTGCTGCATGTGCATAATCTGCCCTTTGCATTAATTATTGGTTCTGTGGCGGCTTTAGAAGAGGGTGCTGAAAGTACTGGCAATCTTCCAGTTAGCGCCTTTGAGACATTGCTTGATTTGAAGATTAAAGCAACTCCATGCCAGTGGAATTTCTTTTAGCTGTTAGCCTATCCAAATATTGCTATTTCTGCTTGGAAGATGACTGAATTCTAACCTTGGTCCCTATGACTGGACTAATGGAGCTGTGCATCTTTAGATCCATTTAAAATTTGTTGCATCCTTTTAGTTTTGTTTTGTCCTTTTGTGTTGTGGAAGCAATGTTAGCTCTAGTAAGTTGAAATGCTATATAAGTTTTTATACTGCTGGGTTTGTAGCAAAGGACAGAAAGGGAGGCAATTTGATTTTTATTTGATTTTTAATCTTACCTGGTTCCCTGCTTACATTTCCGTGGCTCGGTTGTCTGGACTGTGCGTTTGTTTATATAAGATATATGTCTATTCAGACCTATGTGACAACTCAAAACACACTTTGACGTCTTCAAACAGAAGTTGCCAATGTTGTTTAAAGCTCAGGGACCCATTCCCAAAATGAGAAAGCTGCACTGCAGACTTCAGAACTGTGCCAAGCAGTCGAACCACCAGGATTACACAAGCTATACCAGTTGAGTGCTAAAACACAGTTAATTTGTGAGCTTTGTTACATGACATCAGAACTGGCTAGGACTTGGCCTGCTTTCTCAGCCTGGAGTACCAAACCACAAGGTAGCTCACATGTTGCACTGCTCAACCATTGGGTTGGAACGGTGCATTTTACAGCTGAACTAGAGTAAATATCAATAAATATCCTTACAGGCATATTCTGATTTGCTACGTTTAAATGCTGAATTTCTGAATGGTTCTTTACAGGATGCTGAGTGTTATAAACTGTCCAGAAATCCCTGGGTTTCATTTAGTGTCTCACTGCCTGGTTGCTGATTTCTTCTTGGAAAACTCAAGAGGCAGGTTGCCTGCAGTAGCATGGAAATATGGACACCAGAGCAAGACTGGGAGGATTGAGGATGCTGACTGTGTGTCACCATCAGGATTTTACTTTGGACTGATCCTGAATCACAAATACGAGGCATTCATTTTAATTGTCAACTGTTTTTACTGTTAATCCAGAAAATTATGTAGGATGGTAAGAGGTAGTGTAGTGGCTACTCCATCTCTGAGAGTGTTCAAGGCCAGGTTGAATAGGACTCTGAGTAACCTGGTCTCATGGCAGGGGAGTTGGAACCAGATGGTCTTTAAGGTCCCTTCCAACCCAAATCACTTGATTCTGTGTAAAAACTAGACAGGCTCGTTTGGCCTGTGTGTTTAGAAGTGTAAAATTGTAATACTTATGTCTGAGCCAGACTTGTGAAGTTTCCTAAAACACCACATTTGGCCCACATGGTTCCAATCAGTTAGGTTCTAGCAGATCCCTTTCCTTTGCCTTGGATCAGTTCAGGGGAGTGGGGGATATGTTTTAGAGGTAGAGTGCAGGAGGACTGTACCCAAGCTTGCTTGCCTTTTAACCAAATTTAAGCGCATACCTCCCAAGTACCTCTTTGAAATATTACTCTCAATTTAGCCCTTTGCTGCAGGTGTCAAGCAACAAATTTCAGATCCCGCTTGTGCTGACATTTGCTCTTGGGGAGAAGGAAATTAGATTTCTACTAGTCTGAAACCAGAAACAAATGTTAGAACTGAGAGCAGTTTGTTTGAGCCGTAATTTGGAAGGCTGCAAAAATAATGAAGTTGGTAGCTGAAGCTGCTTTTTGCCCTTCTGTGAAGGAAAGCTGAAGCGATTCCTTCTTTATTCTCAGATTTTCTTTTTTTCTCCAATGTGTAAGGTAAAAAGAGGGAATTTTCTGATTGTAAATCCACCCTTCAGAATCGCCTGGTCTTTTCACTTTCGCGTCCAGTTGACACTGGTGCAGGTTTTCCTTCCTTTCTGTGCAGCTTGACATAGAGAGTGAGGAAAAGATTTCCCCCAGTTTCCATGGCCAGAGTTCACTACAGGTTGGTGCTTGAAGAGAAGCAAAGAAACCATGGTTATGCAGAGAAGCTGCCCTGTGAAACGGGGAAATAGGGACAGTACGAGTCTTATCAGTGAGTCCCTGGCACATGGCCCTTTCAGGGACCTATGTGTGACCTCATCCTTCATGAACACATCCCTGTATGGAAAGAGAGGGGTTCAAAGTGCCCCAGGATTCCCTCTCTCATGACAGTTTTCTTGCCTGCACTGGGAACAGCTCAGCTGATTAAGTGAAGGAAGACTTGAGCAAGCCAAGCTCCTCGCTGGGGCAAGCAAGAGCATCTCAGGGGTGTTCTCTGCATATGCCAGAGCTGCACTATGTGCACTAGCGAAGACTGGGACTCTACTTCCCCCTTTAAAGAGCAGCTCTTTTCAGTGTTTATTGATGTTCCTAGTTTATTTATCGAGCCATCTGCCAGGTATGACATGAAGATTTTGACAACAATATGTTATGAATTACAAGTTCTCTTCCCTCCAACAAATCCAAGAGAAAGCTATAGATGTCTAAAACCGGAGGAGCTGGAGGAATACATCCTGCTTTTATTTTGAGGGAAAGTAAAAAAGAATAAAAAATAAATAGAGAAAATGTTGGAAACCGCTGTTTAATCCTCACATGGGTCCTTTAAAGCAGTGTGTAACTTCATAAGTTCTGTTTGTTCTCTGAGAATAATTTTTCCATCCAGGTTGGACTTACAGAGTCATAGAATGGTTTGGGTTGGAAGAGATCTATTCCAACCCCTCTGCTGTGGTCAGGGGCACCTTCTACTAGACCAGGTTGCGCAAAGCCTCATCCAGCCTGGCCTTGTACACTACTTGTCAGGTTGAAACTAGTCTACAGTTTACTGTTAAATGGCAAGTTTGCTCCAAAGACTGAGGTTTTTTTGGTCAGTTATTTGACCTACAGGGGTACATATGTCAGAAATCTTGTTAGCATATAGGTATCAGTACTTTCTTCTCATCACCTCATCCTAGAGGCTGATTTTTCATAAATCCACATTTCTGCCAGGAGATTTAAATACCCTTTTTTTCTTCTCCCATTGAAATTCATTACAGTATATTTTCAGTAAAATACACAGCATAATATATGTTTTGGGTTTTTTAGTAGTTACTGTAATTAGTCCCCAGCCACACGCTTGGAGTAGGTGATTAGAGAGAGCATAAGTAATGGGTCTTTAAATATTCTTATCTGTTGGGAGAAGGCAGACAGACATTTTTGTGGTACCAAATGATGGCCGAATTTGCTGAACTTAGCTGGTGAACAAATCTGACATGTGTCTCTTTGGAGACATTGCCGTGGATATTGCTTCTGCTCTGTCTGTTTGCAGTATCATTTTTTGAGACTGCCAAAAATCAGTGATTTGACTCTTGAACTTAAATATACCTTTGGAAATAACTGATCTCTACTGGAGTTTTCTCCTTTTTTTCTTTTATTTTTGATCAATGAAAGCTAGAACTTAAAAAGTAAAATTTAAAAAAAAAATAAAACAACAAAACAAAGAAAAACCAAAAAAAAAAAAAAAAAAAAGAAAAAAGAAAAAAAAACCCAACAGCAACAGCCACAAACCCCACCAGCATCCTTTAAACAATTTGGATTTGGTAATTATGGCTCCTTATCAGCACTGGAGGCTGATGTCTACATCCTCACACAGTGACAGGCTTAGCCTTTATGATCCATATGATGGCCAGGATTTCCTGGAATATGTGGGACAAACAGGGAAATGCAGTACCAATAAGTAATGAGAATTTTTCTCTGCCTAATTTGCTTTTATGGACTGAAATTGGTTGTGGAAACTGGTTCATGACTGCCATCAAAACCTCCAGCAGCTTAGGAAAAATAATCAAAAGCACTGAAGGAAGCAGCTTGTTAGTGGCAGAGCTTCTGAAAGCACATCAGAAAGGTGCTTCAAAATAATTCAGACTCTTTTGAATATCTCAGATTGATGCATGCATTATCAGGTGAAATTACCACAGTCCTCAGGGATGCTGCATTGGGAGGGGACAGCAGAATTGCTACATCCACAGCTTTTTTCATGACAAATCACAACTTTTTCCCTTATTACGGCCTAGAAGGGTGATGTGTAAAATATTTTTTACCTGTTCCTCTGGCCTTGTGGTGACCTCTATGGGAGTATCATCCATAAATAAGGGATTTGTCTTCATTTAATTTAATACCTAACCTTCAGAAGGGATGTTTTCTGGCCCCTTGCAAATGGATATTAAAGTATTTTCGCCTCTTAGCCGAGTGCATCCATATTCTAACCACTGCAAGAGTACAGATACAAAAAGTATGTCAGGTAATTTCTTATGTGTTTTCATTACCTTATAATTATGGATGACTTCAAGTCAAATGTCACAGACTTGTTTATAAGCAAAATATTTAGAGCAACCTAAGAAACCTCAGAGGAGTGATGCAGGATGCTTTTTAACAGAGACAGGCAAGTGATGACTAAGGAGATGATCAGCCAATATCACAGTGAACAAGCTGCAGACAAGGTGAGAAAGATGTGTGCATCTATAGCTGCAAAAGCACAGGGATCCATAGGCTGAGGATCAAAATAACCCCTCAAGTGACTTCACAGCCCTGGCACTACAGTTAAGGAGTGAACTGGTCTCCTACTGATTAAACCCTGAAGTGTCCCCCAAGACTAGTTTTTTCTTGTCCCTTTTTCTTGCACCTGACTTTCATTTGTTTTCCAATATCCCCACTGTGGACATCACCACTCAGCTTTCCTGATAGTGATGTGGAGCCACATCTGGTTGACCGTACCAGACACTAGTGAGGCTTAGGGTTCCTCCCTGAGAATGATGGTGGAAAATGTTGTTTAGGCACATCTCTGGTGTAGGGAGCTAAAGCACTAGAAAGACTGATGACCAGCTTCAGAAGATTAGTGAGTCCTTATTGGAGAAGTTGGATATACATCTGTAATAGGTTGAATTAAAACTTTGTATAAATAACTGGTTATAGTTACATAAAAACCATTCCTTTAACAATTTAAA
>JAWWES010000115.1:7007970-7039788 GCA_035583135.1 Lophotriccus pileatus
TACTTTTATAATTTTTAATTGTATACTAATAAATATTTCTTTATTATACTTTGATTATTTTGAGTATCTCAAATAATTTATAACACATCTGTTTATAAGGCAGGTTTGGAGGAAAATGATAGATGGAAGATGACTATTAAACATTTTGAGATAAATTGATATATTAACAGTATTTCAGAGGATGAAACTGAGATCTGACTGCTTCAAAAGTCAGAGGAACTATGAGGCAATGACAGGATCACAACTGGGACAAATGGGGGTGGAATAAGACTTCAGAAGATGGAGCAGTGCTGTGAGCAGCTTCCTTGGAAGAGAAAAAGGATTAAACATAGTACACACTCAAGGATTTAGGAACTCAATTCTTCTTTCCAGGAGATTTTGGGGGCTAGAATTAGTAAGGGACAGGTAAAAGGTAAAGTTGAATGAAGAAGACCTTTTGCACAGAGCAGCCCATCACACACGTGACTGTGCTGTGCTCGAAGGATCCCATGCCATTTCCTTTGGGGTCCCACCAAGGCAAGTAGTTTTTAATCTAGACATATATGGATCCTATGGACTGTGCACTGCAAGGAGCAGAACATAGCTGCTTACAATTAGTGCTACTTAATATGTAAATTTATTCACAGGTCCAAAAATATTGTGGATGTATTTTACGTTGATACTTCAAAAATAGGCAGAATGAAGTAAGGAAAAGGTAATGTCAACATATTTATGCATGTTTGTTATAGAAACATATTTTCACAGAGCATACATCAGAGGGCCAGGAAGGAGGCAGTGCCTCAAACAGATGCAGGTACTTTTAGCATAGTGTTCAATCCATGCTTTTACTTCTTTCTCCTCAGCTACTTAAAGCCCATTAAAAATCGTCCTTGTTGAAGTGTCACTTGACAGCACGAGTGGTTGGCTTACAACAATGGGATTTTAGTGAGAGCTGAAGTGTATATATTTAAATTAAATGAACACTGCAAAGTTGTTAAGAATGTTTTATGAATACTTCTCAGCGAAGGGACACAGCTGGGAGGAGGAAATCTAACACATAAGTGTTAGTGTCTGAAAATTATACAGAATTATTTAGCCCATTAGCTTGTTAACCAGGTGCTCCTTGCACTTAACCTTATTTTCTGACTTTGGTTGTGCCTAATATTTACTTGCAGGTAATGAGGTAATGTTGTTAGGTGTGGAGGACACCTAATTCTTTCTTGGACTTCTTCCATGTTCAGGCTTTGGCAGTCTAACATCTTGTCAGAGAGACATCTGGAATGTGATTGTTATTGGAGATGGCTGAAAATGTCTGTTACAGTGTTTTTGGACAGAAGATGAGGGATTTGTCTTATTCAAGATTTGTGGAAGGTGTCTTATTTTCTTGGTAAAAATCAGAAGTTTTTGAAAGATGCTGCCTCCCTTTCTCTCCAGTCCTTTTATGCCAGTGGTCTGGGGGCAGAGACTAGTTTTTGGGCTGAGAAATTTTAGCTTGAGATTTATAGGGATTTATAGCATGGACCTTCTAAAAAAGAGAAAATGCTCCACAAGAAGACATTGGTTAAAATGTCTGCCTACAATGCACATTTACCTTCATTACCATATCTGAGCATTTATGAAACTTACATTTTTCAGAACCTGTAGACTGAACTCATTTTGCTTTATTTCACCATTTGTAAAATACATCTTATTCTCATTTATTCTCCTTTTCCAATCCCTAATTGTGCTCATTTTAGTCAAGGCTGAAAAAGGTCTCACTGAAACATCATAACTGTTCCTTTCATCAGTCCAGCCCTTCTTCTGGCACACTGTGCTGCCTTTCCAATAATACAGCTCCCTTCTGCTCCCCTTATGTGCCTGGAATAGGCTTTTCCTTTGTATGCAGCCTGAGCCCTGTAAACATGGACACGGCAGGAGTTCCTTTAATAAATTAGCTGTTAGCACATTCAAAACTTTTAAACGATGGGGTGTTTTGCTGCAGCGAGGGAGGAATTTTCATCAGATCAGAAGTTGTTCTCATCACGCTGGGAGTTACAGCTCAGGAAACTGCCACCAGTGTTATTAGCAGCAGCTCTCTGGCATGCCAGGGGGACCCAGAGATCGATGTTTAACCCTTTTGCTGCCCTTGTTTTCCTAATTGGTCAGCCAAAATGAGCGTGAGAGAAATCCATCCACGAGCACTGTGCAGAGAAGCAAGGAATTTTCTCTAATAGCAGAGGTCTCCATCCTAGAAATGCGAGCAATCAAAAGGACTATTTTTTGCAACAACCCTTGGTACTGAGTTAGACCTAGAGTCCAGACCAGCGTGGATACCCCATATCTGGTTTTATTTTCTTCCCTGTATCATAGGCTTTGCAGAGCAGCTGTAAACAATGTGCCTGTTGCATTGGGGATGATGTAGTTGTTGGAAATAGATTCCTGCAGGATTAGAGGTGTGATCACAGTGCCTGACTCTTGAGACTCCTCTGAATAACAAGTCCTCCTATTGATTTCCCTTTATGGTGAGAAGTGAGGCGATCAGGGGAGCTGGATATAGATAAGCACATTTCTACTTAGGCAAGAACTGGTTTGAGTCCGCTGAAAATCCCGCTGCTGTGGAAGAGAAAATCCCCTGTTGCTTTCCAAGCTATTAATCTGTTTGTGATTACTTTATTAAAAATTCCTCTGCTGTTCACATAACACTTTCATTTATAGGGTTAACCACACAATTATCTCCTGGTATTTGCTAGCTATTTTTGTTCCCTCTTATTTATTTAAACATTTTGCCATCAAAGACTTAAGTGATGCATTAAGATAATGGCCACAGGTAATTGCTTTAACAAGAGAGTCACCAGAGAAATTGCTGTTTTAATACCAGCCTGGGATGACCATTCCCTCTTAGACTGTAAGAAAAGCAGTGTCATATTAGGGTAAACCTCACCAGTTTCAGGGGAAATCATGTGAATTCCAGGCAGACAGGAGTTTAGTGGCAGAAGTCAGGCAAAACCCACAACTATTTCTTTGTAGACTATCCAGCTGTGTATTAGGTATAATATTCCTAGGAGTGGTTGCCTCTGTAAATGGAAACAGACGGGGGAAAATGCTGTGTGCCTGTCTAACCTCTGCTCATGCTAATGAGAAAATCCTTGGCCTGGGTTTAGTCGGTGTTGGTGTTTTTCTTGGAAGCGCTTTGGGCATCTTGCGTGGTGTATAATGCACAATGTCTGCCTAAATATGCTTTATGAAGTGTTCTATGTATATCTGTTCTAAGAGATTTGGCATTGTCTATTGGGCTTATATAGTATAGGCCTTTAAAAGCAGCCCTCCTCCAAAAAAAACCCACCAGAAAACAGAGATCCAAGCAGCCTCCCAGCACATCAGCTTTGGGAATTCAATACCACCACCCGTCCTTTGCTGTTAAATAGACAAAAGAAGGAGAAAGGACCCCACAGCTTGAAAGCTGGTGCTATTTTGGTCTCCAGCAAAAGTCTTTGCTTTAGAAAAGAAAAGATACTTGTTAAACTACTTAACAAGTTAATTTTCAAGCATTGGATGCAGAGCTCAGATAAAAAATAATAATTAAAGAATGTTAAAACACGCATGGCAGGACAGTTTTTTCTGTCAGGAAATTAAAACAGGAGTTTGTGGATGCTGATGCAGATTGGGGCTGAAGAAGAACACAGCCCAAGGGACAAATCCTCCACCCTGCACATCAGGGATGATCTTCCAATTTAATGTGAGGTTCTGCCCTTTCCTGTTTTCAGGCTTATGTGAAGAGAATCTGGGGGGTTTCCACTATCTTTTATTATTGATTTCCCAAAATTAGAAGTCTCTTTCTAATAGAGAGGCGGCTTAAAAGCAATCAATAGTGTTTATCTTATGAGAGAGTAGTTCAAACTGCAGTGGAAGGTGGTATAATTCACCCTTTCCCTTGTTACTGATCGTCTCATTTAGTGCAGTGCTGCACAACAGCTCCGTGTTTTAATGCTGTAAATCCCTTAATTATGCACTCCCCAAATGTGTTAAAAATAATATAAAAGTGTTAGTTGGTCATTTCTGGCTCCATCTCCCTCCTCCTGCACTCGCATTCTGTTTGCAACTCACTACAACTTAACTATGTGATTTGTATTGGAAAGATTGGTTTTTTTGGTTCATTTCACTTTATTATCTTTCAGCAGAGCTGTGACATCCACTTAGATATCGTTACTGCAATTGTTTCGTGATGAGATCAGATTGCCCGCTGTAGCTATATCACAATAACAAGTAAGAGAAAATTCAGGCTGCCTCTCTTCCTTTTGATGAGCTGCTGTAGCCTGGCTTCACAGGAGGAAAGAAAGAAAAAAAAAAAAAAGAGAAAGAAAGAAAGAAAAGAAAAAGAATAGCACATAAAAGGAGGACAAAAAAAATTGCAATCAAAATTGCTCTGAATTAAGGCAGATTGAACCTTTTAAATAAACACAACATGATTATAAAGGAAGTAGATGGTTCTGAGTGTTATGATGGGGTAAAAAACCCCATAAAAACTCCTAAAAACTGTGATTTGTGTATGTCTCATTTCAACAGGGAGCACATTTTGGTTCCTCCGATTGAAAGTATTTTTAATGGCTACTTTTAGTTTTCGGGCTTTAAAACCTGTCGGTAACTGTACTGTTTATTGAAAACAGCGTTTTCTTTTCCAGTTGTGCTGATGCTTACTGAGGAAATCCTGTCTGCAGCACCTCCCCACTTACCACGTTGTATCACAGACCCTCAGATCAACCAACTCACTCACAGGAGTTGGCAACAGGCAATATTGTTGAAGCCATTAACTTTGCAGATAAACTTGATAGATCAGGTTGAAACACTGTTTATCGGAAGCTCCACAAAGGCTTCCAAGACTATAGGCAGGATCCTTTTGATTATTTTTGAGTTTTCTTGTCCCTTTTTTTCACAGCGAAGGAAGGGTTAGGATAGTGGTAGCTTCAGCCAGCTGCAGCTCCATGGCTGTGCTACAACAGGTCCTCCACATCATTGGGGTTATTCCCTAGTGCCACATTCCGAGCTCCAATGGAAGAGCTCTGCAGGGAAATGAAGCCTAGGAACACAGATCCAAGTGACAGTACATCCTGAGGTACATGGCAAGAAAAGTGCAGCAGAAAAAAGGTTAATTCCCAGAGCTGTTCCTCCTGTTGCTGCTTCAAATCATCCCTTCTTGGATGTTGGAGGAGAAAATGATCCATTCTGCACCAAAAAGATGCCGCCTCCCTTTTCAGCACAGTAAAGTCCATGCAGAGACACTTATATACAGCTAATGGCAGGAGGAATGTGACCTGTTGTCCTCTTCCGTGGAGGCAGAGGTGTGCAAGGGTCATCACAGGTGAGCCTGACCCAAGTCCCCTCACAATCAAAGGAGCCCGACCCAGTTCAGTGTGAACAGGTCGGAGCTGGAGCAACCTTGCAAATCATATCAGGGAGTTTGAACGAGGTCATAGGCCCCTGCTTTGGTGTTTTTCTGGTGTTCCTCTACTTCTGAAGAATGGATAGCAGCCTTATTGTTGCCAGGTCTTCTGATATTTGATGTTTTTCTCAAAGCCTGAGCTTTGGAGGCTTACAAGACACAGATTTTATGGTTTCTAAGCTATTTTATGGGCATGCTTTTAATATGTTCTAGTCTTTTGTAGTTGGAAAACACAGGTGAAAGCCTGACCTGAGTTCCTAAAAGCTCAGAAATGACAAGGCAGAAGAAATGCCCACATTTATTAGTTTGTGAAATGCTGTGATTTTTTTAAGCTGTCATGATTTTGGGTGGTTAAGAATTTAAATATGGTGTTTACAGCAACAGTATGTTTTCAGTTCTGCAGGCAGAATGAGGCAGTATGAACTGAATGCTGCGTTAGTCCCACAGAATCTCAATCACTTCAACAGAATCTCTTGTGAGTAGGCAGAGTTGCCTTCTAAGGACGAAGATGCCATCTTCATCCTGCATAATAATAAACATATAAGGAAAGTCTTCCTCCCCCAAGAAAGCATCATCTGGCTGTGGATCAAGAGGCAGTTCAAACCATCATATAACATCCCTTGAAAACTGGCATTTGTCAAGATGTCACATTTGAAATGTTACAGTTATAGGACTTCCATTATATGTATTATAAATCCACATTTTAAAGGGTTGTAATTTAACTGTATACAGTCGTTGTGCTTTGAAACTTGGCATAAAAATCACAGCCCTGGAGGAGATATTTTTGTAACAGAAAATATGTGAGAAAATTGATTTGACTTTTCAGAGATTTAGATGTGTTCAAGGTATCACTCAGCACATTAGACTTACAGAAGTGAAATTTGAGTGAGTTACCAGATACAAGAACAAGGGAGCTTTGGGTGGGTGTGATGTGATCCACAGAACGTAATAATTTGGTTTTGATAATGATGAGTAATGTAAATGCAGGGGCATGCTATGTGGGTTTTAACACGGGACTACTGAGTATTGGAGTCAGAAGGTAAATCAGTTGGAGTCAGCTCTGAGATCAGCTTCGTGGATGCTCCGTTTGTACTTGCAGGTGAAATCAGAGCTAATGAATCTGGATGGAGCTGCGTGGCTCCGTAGGCGTTACAGGCAGGTCCTGGCTGTGTGATGGGGAAAAGGGCCCCAAATTACCCCTTCTGCGAGATCAAGAACACCCTGTCCTCTCGGCACTCAAGGTTGCAGAGAACTGGGAATAGGTGGGAGTTATTGAAAAGAGGTGCCAGGTACACTCACGTCTGTCATGGAGTTGATTGTTTGACTTGAAATGGTTTATTTACAACATTTTCATGAGATGTGCTTTTATTCTTTCTTTTGTTCCCCCTCCACCTACAGCAGATTTAAAACCAGTGGAGAGTATTACATAAGTCTGTAGCTTATTATTATTGAATAATGTATATATCTGTAGTAAAGACTGTGCCATATGGGTTGTTAACACTGAGTATTACAGAACCTGTGGAGCAAATGCATGAAAGTGAGGTGCCAGGTGAGAGGCTTGGCTGTTGGAAATTGCTGTAGCTCTCTGGCAGCTGCACATACACCAGGGCCAGCCCGCTCTGTCACAGCAGCCGACACTCCTCTGCCTTTCCTGCTCTTTCCCTGTTTCTGTCTGGATAAAATGAGATGAAGATGTTGCTTTGTGAGTGGGGAAGACTGAGAGCTCACCACGGAACCAGGCAGGATGAGAGCAGGTGCTGAGCAACGTGATGGGCTGGGGGCACCCCTTGCTTTGATCGCAGACCCCTCCAGAGCCGAGCTTTGCTGTGTGGGTCCCTCACAGCCCCATGATGCTGGGAGCTGGTGTGGGATCTTGTTGTGTTTACCTTATGGATAAGATATGCAGTGTAGCTGCCCCAGGAAAGGTTTTGTAAGCTGACACTGTAAACACTGTAAAAGGTTTCATCTGTTCAAAGTCAGTCAGTTCAAATATCCTTCCTTTCTTTTCTTTCTCTTTAAAAATCTCCAAATTCGTTTCCCTGTTTCAAGTGGAGCAAATCGGAGAAAGCTTTATAGATCAATGGTAACCACATCAGATATTTCCCACTCTTGTTTTTCTTTCCCCATTAATTGGAGAATAAAAAATGATGCTGAATAAATATACTTATCAGCTATCGGGGTATTGTAGGGGAGTTGTCAATAGGGAGGAGTGTGGTGTGTTACAGACAAGGTTCTTTAAAACTGTTCAAACCTGAACATCTGGACAGATTTGTAGAAGAGAAATTCTTGGCTAGGTTAATCCCACACAGACTAATTTATATTATGGATAGGCATGTGTTTAAACAAATACAAGGCATGCATAAAATATCTCCTGATTTGAGAGCTGTAACAAGGATGGAGTGTATCACTACCAGGTCAGCCAGGAAGCCAAAACCTCTGGAAACATGGGGCCGACCTGACCACAGGTGGTACTCAGGCCAGCTGTAAGTCATCACTGTTCCTGTTAACTAATCAGAACAGGAGAATGGTGAGATTTTGTTGGTTTCTGGTTATTTTAGACTCTCCTCCATGAATGTGCAAGGATGGGATAGCTGGACAGATTTTTTTTTCAAGGCTGTTGCAACAGATATGCTTATAGGTATGAAATGTGACCTGGTGAAAGCTCTCTGTGCTCTCGTTTGGGAAGGAAAACTCATGGTCATGGCATCTCCTCAGTCACAAAGGGTAAGAGGGAAAAACAAAGCCCAGACAGAGGGGGATCAGAGGGGAAGAAATCACAGTGTGGGGATGGATAATGACAATACCACTGAGTTCTTACGTAATGCTTTTCACCAGGAAATCACAAAATAATCTGAAAGCTGCAGTTTTCACAAAGGTGAAAGGGAATCCCAGTCCTATGTTATATCCATTACGCCTGTTATATCTTATACAGATCAAAGAGAAGGAATCAAGTCACAACTAACACTACTGAGCCACTTTTCTCAAATGTTTTAGGCAAATAAGGAGAATGCAATAAAATGTTTGCTGTCCTGCTATACAGTGTTAATTACAGAGTTGTGAAGGCGCCTTATACCTGGTACACATTTTGAAGGACCCAGTAATGAATGTGTTGCAGAAAATTTCCAGCTGGAACCCAAACAGGACCATTTAGAGATGCTTTACTGAACAGAAGTGCCAAATCTCTAGGTTAGGTTTTGGCGGTGGACCAAAAATACTTTCCACAAGAGGTGATTATTATGTATGATTCATACAGTGCGTCCACATGAGTAAAAATAATGCTGCTTAGCTCTCAGTGCTCAAAGTGCTTTTACATTTTCAAAGTGCTGTGCACACATTAGTTAATTAATGGAATAAAATAAGTTAGATTGTTGTGCATTTAACATTGACATTTTGACAATAAATGGCTTTGGAGACTTTATGTGCATCAGTGCATTTGAGCAGCTTGTCTAAATTGTGCTGATGTTCTCAATTGTATTTGAGCAGCAACTTAGTAATTTATATGCTTTTTACCTTATGATGAGCAGATAGAGCGAAGGTTATCTGGAGATAGCAACGTACCATAAATAAAGTAACTTCTTGTCCTTTCTAATAAAACGTAAATCTGTGCTTGCTCGCCTCTGTGGCTCATGCCCTGAAATCCACAGCAGAACTAAACACAGTGGTGGAAGTCAAAAACCACTAAGAGCCATCATTAGTATTCCAAGTGTGGAAACAGTCCAGAAGATAGATTTTGTGGAATAGGTGTACCCAAGGTTAGGCATCAGGACTTGGTAAAGTGCTGGAACATCTGCTGGCTATTTTCAGAGGACTGTCAGCCTATTACCATCTATTAAAATTAATTTAAAAGTGATCCCTTAGAGATGAATCTCATTTTTTTCTTTTCGATCCTAATGAAAAATGTTGGCATACAGTCGACATTTACTTCCCACTGGATTTTATTTCTTTCCTAAACAACCTATATTAGAGTTGCAATATCCTCTGTGGAAGGCATTCCTCAGTCATATCAAGCTGGCTTAATGACCTTTCACATGAGGCATTTTGGCTGGGTTGCTGTCCTAGCTCCCATGCTAAATCTATAGTCACATCTGGTCTCAAGCATAGATCTTCCTTACTGGTCTCACCCTCTCACAGATGCGGATATCCCAAAACCAGTCTTTGAAGTGCAGCCATTCCACAAGTTGACCCAGCTGCCAGCTCAAGTCTTTGAGTTTTTGGGAATTTTACATCCAATTTTCTTGTCTCACTGCTCATTGTTCCTCCTGATCTCCCTTCTGATTAGCAAGAAACACACAGAGGTTGCATTTAGATCATACAGACTCCTAACTTGGTTTCTTTCAGGATACTGGGAATGAACCATTTTGAAAATAACACACCATTTTGCAGTCATCATTATTTGACAGAAACCACATTATTTTGTTGAACCCACCTAAATGTCTCAGGCACAAAATAGGGTGTAATTGGGGACATGCAGTAAGCAAATGATCCTGAATTGATCTCCTCTTTGTAAGTGAGCACCCTGAGAATGGAAGTGTTTTTCCTAGTAGTACTGTAAATTTAATAGCTTTCTCTTCTGCCTGGTTCTCTCTTTTTCTGGTGGCAAAAAGATTACCTTCAGCATTAAAATGACAGACATACAGTATTTGAGAAAATCAGCCTTTGTCCTTGGAAAATGGTCTTTAATAGCTTGCATTAATGAGTTTAATTTGATCTTTAAATGACAGATAACTTAATCGTAAAACATTTTCTTCAAGGAGAGAGATAAGGTAATATTTACATAAATGAGATTCAGTATAGGTTTTAGTATGAGCAATGGTTTCAAATCTCTTTCAAGTTATACCATGTGGCCTATATTCTTGGGAAGGCAATTTTTTTTTTTTGTAGTTTAGAAGGGCTCTGTTTTATCTAAAGCTTTCTGAATAAGTGTTTTGCAAACTCTGTGTATTGTTGCTTTCTAACCTGGTCTATAAACAGGTCTGTTACCTTTTCACTTTGCTTCCACTACAGGAGTTTTTATCTCCTCACTAGGGAGGTGTTATCAACTTTGTACATCAGTGTTATCTCTGCCCATGTTCTCCCTCAGACAGAGGCTATATGGAGTTGCAGTACACTGCTGCTAGTATAGGTTAAGTGAGCACTCTTCATCCCCTAAAAGTGTAATTTTTCTGACACTTGTTGAATTTTTTTGGAAACTTACATGCAGTCAGGCAAAATTGGTGTCCAAAGTGCTGCTGTCATCTTCCCAGCAGGGTGGGAAAAACTTGGTTGCACTAATCCAAAATCCCTTTGAAGTCAATGGCTTTTGGATAAAGAGTGACTAACGTGAACGTTAATGTAGGATGAAGGTGAGAATGATTAAAGAAGGGAGAGCAAACAAGGGAAATACTCAGTGGGAGTTTTCTTTGGGGACTGCTCTCAAATGCATTAGGTTTGAGCGATGACTTAATCAAAGTATACATTTCGCAGTGCTTTCTGAGTTTTAGGTGCTTGTATAATTTTGTATTCCCAAATCTTCGTTCGCGAAGCCTAGCCGTGATAATTTTGTGGGGGGGGGGTCATCTGGCCTCTTTAAATGGAAACACTTAACCAAGTTGCATTTTAAATGAACTTTTTAAGATCCTGCCTTTTTTTTCCCTCTGTCAATAAATTAGAAAATAATGTGGAAGGCCCAAGTGACAGCAGTCAGCAGCTGGAACATACCCCAGCCCCTGAGGTGAGGTCAAACCTTTGCTTGACCTCAGTGAGAAAATGGTTGCTGAGTTTATCGTGACTGCCATTTTACCCTGCCTGTAACAGCACACCTAAAAAGTTGTTTAAGCCATCATCTGCTGCTTCCAGGAACTCTTTCTCCTGCCCTTTTTCTGCAGTCCAGATATTTATTGTGTACCTTGAGGAGCCTGCTCAGGACTTCTCAACATCACAGCCAGAAACCACCATTCTCGTCCCAGCCACAAGACATCAGCACTTCTGTTTCTGTGGCAGGAGGGGATGCTCTAGCATCCAAATTTAAATTACTCATAACTTAGAAGCTGGAGCAGGGCTGCCCAGAGAAATTGTGGATGTCCCATCCCTGGAAGTATTCAGGGTCAGGCTGTATGGGGCTTTGAGCAGCCTGTTCAAATGGGAGGTATCCCTGCCCATGGCAGGGGGTTGGACGTGTTTAAGGTCCCTTCCAACCCCAGGCTATTGTATGATTGATTCGGTGATACTCCTACCTGTCTGAAGGGTAGGAGGTACCAGCACTTGATCTTTCTGTGGTTTTAAAACCTGTGGCTATTTTCTATTCAGAATCTTGCAGCAGCCACTAACATGATGGCAAGGAAGAAATTATGTTTCTGTTTTTAAGCATGTTCTGGCTTTTGAGTGGTAGGCTCTGAGCAAGTGGTGCTGATTCTCCTGCTGGCCCTGGGAAGGAGTGGAAATTGTATTTCCGCATAGATAAGACATGGTACTACAACAAAACTGGTAAAAACATCAAGAACACAAGAATTTTTTGAAGTGACACCTCAATCCAGCAAAGAGCTTTTGGTGTTACTGGAATGTAACATTTTTTGGAACTAGTCTACAACAGTTTGGATGCCCAGGCAGGTTAATGATGCTCATAATCATTGGGAACTTTGGGGTATTTAAGTCCAAGTTGTACTAAAAAGATACTGAAAAACTGATGTTGTAAGGTAAAACGTGATGCAAAAACTTGGCTTATGGGATCACAACGCCCTGCTTGATTGTATGCCACAATTCCATCTTATTCAGCGGAGCTCCACAATGAGGATATAATGATAACTCTAAGTAAGCTGATGATTTATCTCCTCCAAAAGGCATGGTTGTTGTAAAACTGCCTATCAGATATTTTCAGAGTACTATCCTTCACAAGCCCTTATTTAACACAGTTATATTTGCATGCACACCCTCTCTTCCCATTTGCCATTTGTCACTGAGATAGCAAATTACATTCATCAGAATCCATTCATTCTCCCGGTTTCGCTGAATACAGGATTATCTTGGCTGTGTCAGCTGCCCTATGACTGGGAACTGTGAAAAATGGAGGTCGCCTTCAGATATTCCAAACATGTATCTTCAAAGGACAGTAGGTATTAAGCTGGAAAAGATTAATGGGCTTTATGTCATCGTGTTTGTGTGGCATAAAAGTGAGTTGTGCTGATTGATGGATATCTTGGTAAAAACAAATGCATTTTTAAACTACTCTCCTGCCCCTTCCCTGACAACTTTTAGTGACCATCAAAAGAAATATACTGAGACGTTCCCTTAAATCCTAGGCTGGTTTTACAGGTTTTTTCACCTTTAGGAAACTGAAAAACTTTTTGTAGTTGAGAAGGAAACCACATGTGGAATATTAAGGACTGGTTATTTTATAGCCTGTCTCTGTTTATATTAGCACTGCAGGACTATCACATCTTATTTGTCAGAATAACCATGCAATATATAAGTAACTGGGACATATACAAATGATCAGCAAAAAATTGTGAGTTCCTCAAAAAATGCTGTTGTAATCTCCTATTTTAGATCCAGGTTGGTTCTTTAGGATAGCCATTCTGCTTGTCAGGCAGGTGCTTTGTTCACTCAGAAAACTAACAGCTCAGCACAAAGGTGTCCAAAAGGGAAAACTCTACCTGTCCTTGAATAATACACTGTATTAAAAAAGTATTGAAGGTATTCACAGAGTGAATTCTCTCACAGAGAATAAGTAACCTTTAAAAAACAACCAATGTATTAGGGAAAAAAGAGTTATCTTTATTGATTCTCACAGTATATGGGCACAATGGACACACTGAAAGGATATTTCCACCAGAGGAAAACCAGTGGTGTGCAGCGAAGCTTGTGAACTTTGCTCATGACCTTTGATGGGATCTTTTGGTTTTCATCTGTAACATCACTGGTCAAGAGAGAACAGGGGTTAAAAAATCAGGGTCCTGGTCTAGTTCTGCTGCTCTTGTTTTCTGTGACCTTGGGCACATCAAATCTCCACCTGGAGGCAGGGATCTATCAAAGCTATCACAAAACTGCAATGCTGACATGTGCTTGAAATTTGTGGGTAAAAGTGGTTCTCCACTGAGAAGTGTTATGGGTTTTAGTGTGTTTCAGTAATATGGAGATAGGCTTGGGCCATAATGATAACTGCACTGGTGTGTCTGGTACCCGTGTGATACAGGGAGTAATTTGCCCTCAGCTGTTGAATATGAGCAGAGCTGTAGGAACAGGGAGGCACAAAGGACAGGGAGAGACATTCTGACATATTTTAAATTTGTCTTGAGCTTCACTGTTAAGTGTGTTGCTACTGCATTTTGTTTTAGAGGCAGGGCTTGCTGCAAAGCCCTATGTACAGGGATGTTGTTTTTATTAATATTTTAAACTGGTAATAAATTTCTGGTGGAGGTTTTTGTTGGGTTCTTTGTTTTGTGATTTTTTTTTTTAATTGCCTATGGACTTTTAATTATCTTTCACTCCAAGAGAAGTATGCATTCCATCATGAAGTAGGATATTAAAATACTAATAATAACTTTCTGGTTTTTTAACTGCAGTGGGACCACCATAGAAACCATTCAACTCTGTTTGTGATAGGCATAAATCATTTTATAATACATGTGGTTTGTATTATTTTTTCCTTCAATGGCTGCCTAAGTAATATGTTGGTTTAAGTAAGAGTTGCTTCTTCACAGCTAGTCCTCAATGGGTATTTGCTCTTGATGTGATATCATAACGCTCCATTAATACCATTACTAGCAGGAGTCTTGCAGTAATATGGATTTTTATTTAGGTTTTTGCTTTGGATTCCAAGGAGTCTCGAAACTCAAATCCATGGAAACCAAAGAGCTGTGCCCTGAGAGAGTACATTTCTCTCTCCCTGGACTGAAGGGTGATCCGGAGATGTCCTGTTTGCCTGAAGCTGGGCTCTGTCGGATGACTGCAAGGTCAAGTAAACACAAGGCGTTTTGGCTCAGGTCTGTGGTGGTTTTGAAGCTGGGCCAAGAGTAAAGCTCTTAAGGCGAGGTGAATAGCTTTGTGAACATCATCACACAGTTTGTTGATTGTCAAATTCACCGTATCACCAGTCTGACACCTCTGCCCCGCTTAAATCTTGTTCTGAGGATGAAGGCAGCACCAAAGCTTTGTATTTGCCATAAATACTTGACTGAAGTTCTTTGTGAGAGTAATTCTGCAATCATAGACCATGATGTCATGCCAAAAGGAGCAGACAGTCGGCTAGGCTCTATGCTCTAATGGTTTCTGTGGAATTAGTAATAATACCAGGAGGCTGAATTTTAATTTACGGTGCTGTGAAATGATTAGTTTTTATAGGGCCTGAAGCACTCACCTTCAGAAGGAGTGTCTGAAAACTTCTGCCCTCGATCAGAGCTGGTTTCCAAGGGGAGATGCAGTCCTCTCTGTTCTGTTTGGTCAGGCAGACTGCTCTCTGGACAGCTAGCCAGATGTGCCTGGTGCACAGGAAAGGCAGCACCTCCGGCAAAGTGGATCGCAGCGGCTGTGAGGTATATGGCAGATGCCTGTGTTCTTTTGCAAAGCTGGTATTTCCATCTGTTAGTTGGTTGCAATAGGATTACCAGAGGATCAGATCAGGCTGAAGGGGAGACTGTCAGCACCAAGAAGATCTTTCTTTAAGGGGGCCAGAAACAGATGTCGATCTCTCTGAAGTGTAATTCTGTATGTAGGCAGTTCAGTGAGTCACTTTGGTCCTTGGCAGGGAGGAACTGTCAGAAAATCAGAAAAGAAAGAGATGGCAAATGGGGTCCCTGAAGATAAGCAAGAGAGAGATGTGGACTTCAGAACAGCAAACTCAGTTCTTGTCACAGAAATAGAAGACATTTTACACTGTGTTCAGGGATGACCTAGGACACTCCTATCCTGACCCTATGGTGCATTAAAAATCTCTTGCACTTTATTCTCTTCTTCCTACAACTGAGATTTTGATTCTATAAGAGCATGCCTTGGAAACCTGACTTGGGTAGCTTTGTTGCCACTGATCTCTACAAGGGACGTCTGGTCAGGCAATGAAAGCCAACAGGGCTGCCTGAGCAGTCGCAGTCCAATTAGAAGCAAAATGGGGGATTGCAGCATGGTTGAATCATAGAATGGTTTTGAGTTGGAAGCAGCCATCTAGTTCCAATCCCCTGCCGTGGGCAGGGACATCTCCCACTATACCAGGTTGCTTAAAGCCCCATCCCAATGGCCTTGAAGGTTCAGGGCTCCTTCCTTACAGGCACTGTTGTCTAGGTATATTAATGGGTTTAGACAGCTCTGAACTGTGGTTTTTAAAGATATCTTTGAGAAAGTATCTAACATTTGGGGTAATGAAATGTCTGTATTAGAAGAAGTTGAATTCTTAAGGAGGCAAACGTTCTATCTGATGTTCTGGATATAGGTGCCAATCCAAGCACGCTGAAGTCAATAAAACCCCTCTGTTTGGCTTCACTGAGTTTTGAATTAACTCCACGGAGTTTTGATGAACCAGAAATGTTTCGGCAAGCTTCTGGTGTTCACCCTTACCTTATGACAGTAGGTCCTGATGGGATCAGGCAGGGGTGTTTAATAAAAGAGATTTACTACACGTACAAAGAGCAAAAAGCTGCTTCCTTCTCTATTTTGTTTGTTACAACATTCATTTGATTTGGGTCTAACAATTTTGCAGTGTTTTTCTACTGTGTATTTTCTGGTAAGATTTACATGATTATTTATACTTTTTGTAAATATCCTGGTACTGGGGCCATGCATGAAATACTTGGGAGTGCTGAAACACAGTTGGGTTTGTTTTCATTGTGAGCTGTTATTTTGATAGGACACAGGGTGGCAATGACATGGAAACACTCATTAGGTGAAATTGTCTAGAATGGCTTTTGATCAGTTTTCTCCTTCAGATCTCTGCTTGATATATTCAGCTTGGCACATGGGCATACATACAGCTATACCTATGACAGCATTTGGCATGTCCGGTGGATTGTGCTTGGCAATAACTCTTTGAAGCAGTGCATAAGTGCACAACAAGGTATTCCTGTCCCCTAGATAGATAGAGAAGTTAAATCAGAGAAATCAGACAGCTGCCTGAGACCACAGCAAAAACACTGAGATAAAAACATAGACATTTTTGATGCTAAAATATACAGAGAGACATAGAAAGGTTTGGGTTGGAAGGGACCTTAAAGATCATCTAGTTCCAACCCCCCTGCCACGGACAGGGACATCTTCCACTAGATCATGTTGCTTAAAGCCACATCCAACCTGGCCTTGAACATTTTCAGGGTTGGGGCATTCACACTTTCTCTGGGCAACCTGTGCCAGTGTCTCACCACCCTTACAGTAAAGAATTTCTTCCTAACATCTAATCTACACCTCTCCTCTTGTAGTTTAAAACCATTCTCCCTTGTCCTATCGCTATATCCCCCTGTAAAAACTCACTCTCTGTCTTTTTTATATAGGTACAGCTATAGACTATAAATTCCTCCTATAGCAACAGGTGCATGCACAGATGTGCATGTACACATGCAGTGTCCTCCCACACATTGCAGGAGAGGGAAGGGTCCTTCAGGAAGCGTTTGTGGGACCCTCAGCAGCTTTTCATCATTCTCGTGCTGCAGTGAACCTTTAGTCCCAGAGTACCCGCCCAGCCTCCCATGGAGCTCTTGTAGACCCTTAGTGCTCTTTGAATGAACACACCTAAGGTGGAGAAACTTGCCAGTAAATTGAAAACGCACAAGATGCAAAGTGCTCTCAAAGTCACCAAGGAAAATACGAACAAACAAACCCCCAATGAGCAGAAACCAGGAGGAAATGTTTTTTGCTGCTTTCTGTGCACCCAGGTCAGTGCTGCTGCGATTAAGTCAACAGTGCACCCAGTGGAGCGGTTTTCAGTTCATGAGATTTGGCTCTAAAACCCTGATCTTAAAGTCCATTGTACTGCAGAAAATGTGTTCAAGGCCAGGCTGAAAGAGGCTTGAAGCAGCCAGGTCTAGTGGAAGGTGTCGCTGGCCATGATGGAGGATTGGAACTAGGTAATCTTTAAGGTCTTTTCCAACTCAAACCATAGCCTGAGCCCTGTAAGCCATTCAGAAGTGTACTAATTCTTATCAGGTGTAGCCAGCAAAACCACCTGGAAGCTATCCCCATCAAAATGAAATACAGCCTGACGAGGAGAGCAAGGCCCAAAAAAAAAAAAAAAAAAATAAATTCTTTTTTAAAAAATAGAAATCAAATATACTCACAGCCTTGAGCTGTGAAGCTGCCTAGTAAGTGAACAGCTCATGCATTTTAACTCCCTTCTTCCTGTGCTGCAGTGCTCTTAATTTTGGGGTTCTTTGATCCACCTATTCACAGCCATGAAGCGACCAGAATTTAATCAGGCTCTGACAGAGAATGGTTGGTTTTAATACCAGCCTTCAAAAAAGAGCTGTCAATCAAGGATGGGCTTTAATATCTTCAACTTGGAGCTCCTTTACACTTCTGCTGCAGTTGAGTGGTGCTTGGTCAGCTGTGGAGGAGCCAGGCACCTACAAAAGGCACTGGGGCCTCCCTGGGCACAGCCAGGGGAGTCCCTGGGGGTAATTCCTTGCCCTCTTTAAAGGGGTGGTGTGAGATTCAGATCAAGATGCCATTTCCAAGCCACATGGGATGAGAGACTTCCTCTTTCAGTAAGGGGTAGTTTTCCTAAGTGTGCATCCCAAAACTCTTGCTGAGCTTTTGTGGGCCAGCAGGCAAAGCAGGTTGGTAGTCACTTGGATTAAACCTCTCCATATTGTAGCCGGAATGGCAACAGCGAGGACAAGGGTTACTCTCCCTACCTAATCTCAAGTTATTTTAGCTGGGGATGTTAGATAAAATAGTCAATGACTGGCAGGATGATAGAATATGGTTTAATTTCAGATTTACTATCTGCCAACACATGCCATTCAATCAGATAAACACAGGATTTCAGCTGTCATCACAATATCTTATGCATACTTAAAAATAGAGCATTTTTTCTAACACCAAGAAGAAATGGAACAGGCTTATATATAGGATGTGTACAGTCAGGAGGCTAGAAATTTTGAAATAGTCTGCCAATTCCAGAGAGATTCCCTATCTTTAAATTAAGGAATTATATTAGAAGGAGTAGAAATTCTCATTTGCAGAAGTTTTATCATTGTCAGCTGCACTGAATAAATAAAGTAAAGGGAACACCTTGAGAAGCAGGACTGTATAGAATGAGGCAAATGTCTGTAGGATTTCCAGCAGAGAATATGAGACTATATAGAGACTCAGAACTTCTCTGCGTGGGAATATCATTCCTCCTCTACTTTATACATTTCAATCCTTGCTCTTTTGTCTGTTCTGGTTCATATATTGGGCCTATCACTTGTAGTGCTTGAATATCTGCTCTGCTCACAAGGCGGAGATAGAAGATGACAATCTCTCACCACCCCAGCACTATCTTAATCCAGTTTTCACATTATATGTAATTTAAGCACTCACTGACTAAGACCTCCCTCCTGAAAACACCCAACTTAGGCAGAAGCATAGAACGTAGAATGGTTTGGGTTAGTAGGTACCTTAAAGATCATCTCTTGTAGTTAAAATTTAGCACCTCTGGCCAGTGATGATTTACACTCTGAATTCCTGAAGATGAGTGTGGCTTTTAGGCTTGAACACATCACTAGTCGAGTTCTTTGTTATACCCTTTGTGAAGAGTAGCTGATGCCACAGTCCAGCATATTTTTAAGGTCTAGCCTGGTTTGTTTACAAGGGATGCACAGAACAGCTTGGTTCTGTGAGCATCATATGAGCAGACAGCAACAGGCAGTTTTCTTGCTGACAAATCTGCCAACACGCTTCCCTGCTCTGCCCTGCTGCTTCCTCTCCTTCTCACGAGCCCCTTTCTTCCTTAACAGTAGCATAGCCTGTATCTTCAATCTCATATAGTATCACAAAATCAGTAAGGTTTGAAAAAAGCTCTAAGATCGTACTTTGAGTGAAAGTCCAGCCTTTGTGATACGATTTTAGAGGCATGGTGGCATTCACTCAAAGTGCCACATCCACTTATTTTTTAATCATTTCCAGGTATGTTGACTCCATCACATCACTGAGGATGCTTAACCACTCTTTCAGTGAAGAAATTTTTCCTAGTATCCAATCTGAACTTCCCCTGGTGCAAATTGAGGCCATTTCCCCTTGTCCTATTGCTACTTGTGAAATTTCCTACCTAGTCTGATCATTCAGGTTTTATAGTCACCTTTGGTTAAGAGATGTCCCTGTTAGTAGATACTGGCATTTACCAGCTTAAATGGTGTTTGCCTGCTCTCATCCCCTTCTGTATTCTACTGGGATGCTCCAAAATGGTCTCTGAAATGACATCCGGAGCTGTTCAGCGTAACCGTGTCTTTGAAGCCAAGGCCAACACACTCCATCAAAAAACCAGCATTTTCTACTGAAGATAAGGTAAAGAAGTCATTTTTTGAGAGCGTTCCTCCCACTGTTTCCCTGCAGGGGGGGAGGCTGATGCTTTTTCTAGCAAGTGCAGAGGCGCTCTTGAGTAGTCCTGTTATGACAGATCGTCTTATTACCCATGGAGACACCAGAACAAGATGCTGAATTTCCTGTTGCTGGGGCTTCATCCCTTTCTGGTTAAGCTCTTATGCACTTCAGAGAAAAAGATGATTACTAGGTTGCAGGTCCCTCAGCTCAGCCATGGGAGGGGCTTTTTGCCTTCCTCAGCCCCCCTCCAAGCTGGGTTTTGGCTGCAGTGGCAGTTTGTGCAGGGGAGTGCAAACAGATAACACAAAGAAGTCACAAGGCTGAAGTCCGGTGTGGGTGTTTTTCAGCCTAAAAGGCTTTAGAATTCTGTTGGGTTTTTTTAGCTTTTTTTTTTTTTTGGTGTCTTTTAGAAAAGCTTTTCACATACAGTGATCTCCCAAAGCATTTATTTGAACTCATTGGTGGGTGGTGCATACATTATGGGCTGTGGTTTCATTGATATGCTCAGCCGTGCTGAAGTAGATGGCATATTAAATGTTTTATTTACCCCGTGTGCTACCTGTCATCTAATCAGCTTTTGTTTTTTGCTGCATTCTGCTTGTATTATAGCGAGAGTAAGTGTTTTCATGTAAATTAAAACCACATGAAGCCTTTTAGAGCCATTTTAAAATACTAAATGGGTTTGCAAATAGGTTTGTCGGACAAGGATTGGAAAAAGAACTCTTTGCTTACCCATTTACTCTTTTGTATGCGTATTAGAAGCCCCCCATGTGACTCTTTCATCAAACATTTCATCCCAGCCCTCATCTGGAATGCCAAAAGTCATTTATACTGTGCTCAAGAGCAGTTTGCATAAACAGGAGGCCGTTTACAAAGAATACAGTTGTGAGCTGCAATTGCAAAGGTTATTTTATAAATTACAACACAGATGCACAATAAAGTCAAAACATGCAGCCCTGTGATGTTTTCCTGTTTGCCTGGAGCATAAAGGTGTGTTGGCTTAAAAGTTTCTTTGCCTTTATTGGCTATTATTACCAATATGGATGATTGCAATGGTTTCACTGTGAATCATTTTGTTTCTTACAGGTGGATCGTATCATCTTCTGCGTCTTTTTGGAGATTGACTACAAAATTTTCAAGAAGAAAATGGGCGAGTTTTTCCCTCTAGGTAGGTATAGTAATCAAGTACCAACTGACTTCCAAAAAGGATGCAGCAAAAAGACAACAGCTGGCATCCTTTCTTCTTTCCAAAGCCAGATATTATAATGAGAACTTTCTTTAAAGATCAGCTGCACATAGAGGCTCTGATCCTGGACAAATGCAGACATTTAAAATGTGTGAACCATCAAAACTGCTTGTGATACTGCTTTTGTGTGCTCTGTACAGCTAGTTCCTTCATTCCCTGCTGTATCTGTGTTTCCTCCTGAAACCTGGTGCGTGGTGCTGGCTCTCTTGACTCTTGAGAAGAAAATGATTTGCACTAATGTATGTAGCTCCTAGTGTATACTGCTTTTCCATACACTTAGTACACACTTTGCTCTTTCATTAACGATGCTGGTAGGATCTCTCTGGGTCTGAAAAGATACCACAGGGGTTAGAGCCCAACTGTGTCTGAATGAGGACTTTAAACTTGAGCTGTCCCTGTGCAAGAATGAATGGGAAAAAGATGGCTCTCACTGGAGCACTTCAGAAATGTTAGCCATTCATCTTAGATTTCACACAGGAGGTTGCTTTCTAGAATGTAAGGAAACCTGGTGGATAGTAAATTTGTTAGTCCATCCTTCCCCCCCACAGCCCACCGCTGTAAGCCTGTGATTTATTTTTATCATACATGATTAGAAATCTGTGTTCCGTAGTTTTATCAACCCCAAACCTTCTCCCATTTTATTTTGCTTTGTGCTGACATCAGTCCAACTTTGTGTTACAAGATCCAGATTTTAGTATTTTGTTTTATCACCCACTTCAGAAGAGGCAGTTGCTTAAATACTCCTCACGCTGTCTGTCTGTCTACTGGTGAGGGCCTTGGAGTAATAAGAAGCAGAGCTTTGGTGTATTCTGAGTCTCTATTAATTCTACATACGTGTTGTCACAGTAGCCACAGTGGGTTTTTTTTTCCTCTTACTTTGGCTGGTAGCATGGAAATTGTGATATTTCTGTCTCATCTCACTAGAACAAAGCTTTTTGTAGATGACTTTGTAATCTCCAGTTTGCAATGATTGACAGCTGAAACTTAAAGACCTATTGAATTATTCAGGTAGCATCGAGTGGTGTCTAACTGCTTAATAATATTTTTGTCTGGAGCTCATTGAACATGCATTTCAAAGGCTGCATTCATGTCTAATCCATTCATTATGTGATTTTATTTTTTTGGCAGTGTACCCCAACCCATAGGATAAAGTGGCAGTACCCTTCCTACTGTAGCTGGCTCTGTCCCTTCCCTTCAAAATGAGCCAGAGTACAATATAATGCCAGTTTGTCAACAAATCAAGAGTCTTAATGCTCACCTTCATCATTAAGGCCTTTGAAAACATGCTTTAATGCCTTGTGTTGTTGTTATAAATGTAAAACCCACTTGGGCTTTCAAGCCCCCACTTGGGCTTGAAAGTCTGAGAGACAAGAAAATTCTTCAGAGCTGAGGCATGACAAGCCCGAAGGCACAAAGAGAGGAAGGTGGAAGATTTATTTCTTTTTTAGGATTTTTAAAAACCTGACACTGTTGAAACTCCTGTCTACAGAGAACCTGTTTTGTTGGGTCTCGTTTTATAGAAAACCATAATTGCATTCTACCACATTATATAGATGATCATCTGTACCATAGTTTTAAAAGTATATTCATTCTCATGCATGGAAAGGTTTTACAATTTTTTTGCTTCAACTAAAACTGTGATTTTGATGTGTGACTACAGAGAGGTAGTTGTGGTGGAGACCGTCTAAATCCAGTGTTTTGCAGGTATGTGACTATGCAGAGGGTTTATCTGAAGATTTAGTGCTCTCCAGAGAAAGATGGTTTAGTGTTCCTCATCGATAATTTGGTATAGAATGTTAAAAGACATTAGGACCCATTTCCATAGACTCCTTGTTGCAATTTGCTCATCACTAGTGGTTCTGATTTTAGTAGGCCTTGATGTTGCTGGTTTCCAGAACAAGCTGAGCACCTACTGTCTGATGAGCCATAGCCTTAAAAGGAACGACTTTAGCATCTAAAACTTTTTTCCTGACTCAATGAAGGCTTTGCTGTGGGTAGGTCAGTAGTCAGGGATTCGTGAGGTCTCATTTTAGTGTCTTGTATCACCAAGATACAAGTTTGGTATGCTCTTACAGGAGTCACATAGATTTTCAACTTGTGAGGAGACAAGGAGAGGCAGGACAGATACATGCTTCCCAAATGCCTCTCCTGAAGTGCCCCTGGAGAAATAATATGGATCTCTCTCCTGGAGGAGTGCACTAACAATTAGTATACAGTCTCAGACTTTCTTTGCTGTCTTGAATTGACCCTTTTTCACAGGGTACCACCACTCAGCAGATGTCAGCTGAAGTCAGCCCCACCCTAAATGCCACCTGGTAAGAACATCAGCTGAAGGTTGGGGTGAAGATCACCATATGACCATTGTATCTGCTGTTTGCTCCCTTTTTCTGAGTCTCTTGTGAATTGCCATCTGCATTTAACAAAGCAGACTTGGGCAGGATATCAGCAGACTCTCCCACTGTAGGGCTATCCCATCTCTTTGCAGGACTGGTTCCTTGCATAGAGGACTTAGTCAAGGAGTTAGCTACTGCCTCTACCTTTGCCAATAAATTCCTGATATTTAGACTATGGAAGAAGTTGATGGAACTGGTTGTTTGGTTTGGTTTTTAAGTGGAACTATTAATGTAGTGAAATGAAAGTCTTTAAGAATAGACTTGCCCTAAATTTAAATTGATAAGACACTATCAGAACACTCAGAGGAGAGAATAACACTGAGGTATTGCTTTAAGCTTAGAGAAAAAACATCAAGGCATTTTTATAATGCGTCTTGCATTCAGAAACATAATGAAATATATCTACTTTAATGGATGTGGACAAAAATGCTTAGAAAGAACAATATATTCATGGAGCTATATACATAAATAGTTATTACTATAAACCCAGTGCATTAATAAATCCAAAAAGACATGCAAGTGCTTGAGCTAGTCAAGTGATAATGAAATGAAGCTGGAGTTACACCTCAGTGCATTAGAGTAAGTGGAATATAGATATAGGGAAATTGTTCCATTAGTTGAACATATCATTAGGCCTATTTTGCAAGTGGAATGCCAAAGAAATTAGTCAAGTAATAATACTGATATTAAGACAACTGCCAAGAGCCTTGCCATTTGCAAACTTTAAATATATAGGGGGAAGAGACAGACTTCAAAGTAATGTCATGTCTTGGGAGTGTAGCAAAACTGTGCAGTAACAGAGCAACTGCCACTGTCTCAGCATTTCTGATCTCGGTAATCAGTAGCTTGTACAGAACCCAAGCCAGAGCTAGCTTGCTCTAAGGGGGAGCAGAGTACCACTTTTCTTTAACTCAGACAGCAAATCTCATCCCAGTGGTTGTCCAGAAAAGTCCTGGTTTGGCAAGTAAAGGGTCCTGTTCCAGGCAGAATTTTCTGTTGAACGTCTGGGGTTTTGCTGAGAAGTTTTTATAACTTCTGGTAGGAAAAGAGCAAGGCTGAAAGACTGTTGCAGTAGAAAAAACGATCTGCTTTCCTTACGATGGATCACTGTTTTACCATACTAGATGCAACAAACAGTTTGTGTTTTTTTTTTCTTTGTATAAACTTGAACCCTATCTCCTTGTGAAATGAGATAGCCCAGCCATTCTCCCTTCAGCTGTGTTGGAACATTCTCTCTGCTTAATCTGAGAGAATGTCTTACTACATATCTTTCAGGCAAATAAAATATGCTTGCCTGCAGTTCTGGCTCAGATGTGTAGTTCCTACATCGCTGGATTCATTGCTACTACTAGTATGAGTGAGCTTTCCGGGAAAGGAGCTGATATTCAGACCATTTTTTCTCTTGGAATGCATTGTTTCTTCTGATAGAATTCTACATGGAGCTCAGACACTGGGCATTACTTTTATTGCTAAATATATATATATTTATAAGACTGACCAGGAAATTGTATAAAACTAATCCCCCTTGAAAAGCTAGATTTACCACATTTACGTTACAGTGATAGGTACTTCTAGGATGCTATTTGTAGGAGGAAAATTAGGAGTATTTGTAAATGGTTGCCAGCTGGAGGCAAAGATACCTTTTTTCTTTTTTTCCCTTCTGTATACTGTGTACACCAAACTACTTAATACATCAGGCAGATAATCTTGTAAGGACTTTTGGCAAATGCTTTTTTTTCATGGTGGCTGTCGTATATTATGAAAGGTTTATCTTCAGTTGTAATGCTTAAAGTATTTCTAAATCTACCACCTGTTATCAGTGGATTGGAGAGGAGAACCATTTTTTCTGAAAATGTTCTTTAGGCAAAAATAATGCTATAAGGGGGACCATCCTGTGAAGCTGCAGCACTCAAGGTTATATTACTTCTTGCTACTTTAAACAGGGTAACAAAATTACTTCACTAAAGCATCGCAAAAATTGTTAGAGAGAGGACAGGTTTGCACTTTTATTAGACCAGTTGATAGATGGAAGATACAGACTTTTAGACTCGTGTCCTTTCAGAGCTAATGAAAGGATGCTGAGCCCAAGAGGTTGTTCTTTTTTTTTTCTTTTTTTTTTTTTTCTTTTTTGAGCTGTATCAGTTGGTGTTAGGAAAAAGAGAGAGAAATTGCTTCATCTTGTGAAAACTTCCTCTCCCCTCTATTTCGGGTTATGACATTTAATGCGTTTTCTGCTTTCATCCTGGCTGATGAAAACACTGTCCCCCCTACCCAAACCATATGGATAAGAGCTACTCCCTTATATTAATTCTTCTGTTACTTCAGGAGGATGCACAGCATCCTGCCTGTGCATAAATGTGCAAATATATTACAATTGCAGAGGAAATTCATTGTTAAGAGATCTCCCAGGCTTGGAATCAAATTGGAAACTGTCTAAATGGCTGAATGAAGGGCTTTGTATTAAAAAGGCAGATCCCTGCACTAATACGTGAGCAAACTCCTAAGCAGGGATTGTAATTTCTGTACTGGTATTGAGAAGCATCTCCCTCTCCACTTACCATGGCAGACTGCACTGGGGCTGGAGCAGTCCTCCCTGTGAGCAAAGGAGTCGTAAGTTAGCCCTTAGTAAGTAATCCTGTATCAAATGGGTAATTCATTTGATAAATTTGGCCTCTCTATTTGCATTTGCAGCGTTCATGAGCCGATTCGTTTCCTTAATTCATCACCTGAATGTATTCCACAAAATATTTTTCATGGGCTTTATTTTATTCTGTGGATAGGTGCCAAGCAGTTTACTGGAAGTGCCCGCTATCCTTTATGGGAGGTTTCACCTGGGCAGTGATTTGCCTCGTAAGTCACAAGGCTCTGATTTTTCTGACTGGTTCAGGCTGACGTAGAAAGACCGCCAGGGCTTAAAGCCCCCTGGAAATGGACCTTAGGGAGTTATATTTGGGTGGAATTTGATATCACTTTGACCTTCTCCTCCTGATCAGTGAGGGCCATCCTGAAAGTTTCGGTTGCAGCTGCTCTTCCCATTTCCATGGAGGCTTTCCAGCTTGTCTTATTCAGAGCTGATAATCACCTGTGCTTTTTCTACAAGCAGTCTTTCTCTCTTCCCTGCCGTCCCTCACAAAGCTTGCAAGGTCCTATTTGCTGGAAGGAGCCAAATGGGTCTCACTTCTCTGACCCTGCAGTTCTGATGGTGCTGCAATCCCTATGCTGTTGTACTGGGATTCCCAGGGGACTCTGATTTCTCTGCCGGGTGAAACTTTCGTCTTGCCTCTTGTAGATTCTTCTTGGCTTTTCAGGTGGTGAATATGCAATGAGATGGTTTATGACCATTGTATGTATGAAGCCACTGAGAGCATGCTGGGGTACCTCTCAGTATTTATGCATTCACAGCAATCTAGTCTGCTCTGGACTCCATGCCAGCATTTAATGATTGGAAGTCTGGGGGGGAAATCTTGTGTTAAAGGCAGAGACGAGTGAGAATGTCTCAGTGGGTGTCAGGCAGCAGTGGTTTTGCAGGAGCTGTGGCAGCAGTGTCGCAGCTTCGAGCAGGGTATGGATGGGCAGTGGGTCCATAACCTATAAAAGTGCTGTTGTAAGGAGCTTTCGCTTTGCTAAATGGAGCCTCCTCTTCTTTGCTCCAGTAGCATTTTGTAGACATTTTCCTTGTCTCCTTTTGTGAGACTGACAACAGAGCCTGCAGTCAATCCAGAAGTCTGGGGAAATGGCTGTTTCTGTGTATTTGCCCACTCACTCCAAATCCCTGCTTTCTAATTCCTGGGAGACACCTGGATAAGGGGCTGCACTGGAACAGCAAAGTGGCAGGTGGATGAGGATGTCCTTGAAGGCACAGGGGTCATGCAGATGCAAGTACCAGGCTGCTGTGTGTGATAACAGTGTGGGAGAGCACAGGGAAGATGATGAGCATGGCAATTAGAAGGGTGAATACAGAGCAATTATTTACCGTCTCTTGGTAACACAAGAAGTTCAAGGTATCCCAGGAAATGATGAGTCAGGATGGAAACGAGCAAAAGGAAGTAGTTTTTCACCCAACACACAGTTAGGATCTAAGAATGTTTGCTATGAGGTGCTGTGGAACCTCTAGGTCTTAAATATAGTTAAAAAGAGGATTAGCTCCACCAACAAAGGACTGTGCAATGACAGATATTAATCATCATGGCCTATGTGTAACCTTAGGCTGAGGGAGGGACTGGTGTAAGGGAAGGGAGGTGTACTGCTGTTGCCTTCTGTACTCAGCCTTCACACACTGCCTGGCAGCAGAAAATGAACAAGCAGAAGCTTTTTCTGGTTAATACCTTCTGTGAATACATCTTTTGATCAGGGATCTTTTCTTCCTGCTCTGCTGCATATTGTAGCATCTCACGTAAAGCACTCCAAATGCATTTTGTGTCATCATCCAAAATATCCCATCCTCTCTGGCCACGGACACCGAGTGATTTCATGTGTTCAAGTGCTTCTGTTTTCAAAGGATGCAGTTAAATTTGGGGTTGTTCCATTTGATTGCCTCTGCCTTAGGTTGCTGATGAGATTTTGTTAGAAGCTTGTATTTGGAAGTGTATCACCACATGCAAAATATACCGCTTTGTGTGTGACTACTGCGTAAGCATCCAATTTAACACTTGTGTAAACAAAACCTGGTTATTTTCAGTATTTTAGGGCCAAGAGGAAATAAGGAAGTTTTGCAATAGGTTCTGTTTTAAAACATGATACCTGTTTTCCCAAGGAGTGCCTCATTCCTTTTCTGAAAAGTAGAAGCATCTGGGAAATAGAAATCCAAATCTGATCCTGGCTGTGACCACCATTTCCTGCACTAGAACAATGTTGTCCAGTTCCCTCACAGTGGGATCAGCAGCTACTGTGTAGCCCTTATGTGCAGTTGAGGCTCATATGGGTATATGTATTTTACAGCAGATCAAGTGATATGGTACATAAAAGAGGCCATCTATATGGTTACCAAAAAAAAAAAGAAAACCACCAGTGCCTAACTTCTTAGGAGACTGGTACTAAGGGTTTCTATTTGATACGGCTTCAAAAGCTACAAACGCATTTTACATTCCGTGAGGCTCCGGTGTTGTGGGACTGGTGTAACTAAGCAACACAGGAAGGAAAAAACCACTAGTGGTACAATATGTCTAGGATACACAGAGTGTATCAGTGGAAGTTTCTTTATAATTAGACTAAATAATTTGATTAAACTCACTTGGTGTCAGGTGGAGGCTTATATTGCCTGGATTTCATGATTAAAGGATGCAAATGTTCAGAACCAAAGGAAGTCCTATTTTTTTTTCTGCCAAAGCAGAAGAATCACTTTTTTTCTTAAGGGCCTTTTTGTTTTGCCTTTTTGTTTTTTATTTCTTCATCTTACGAGCACTGAAGATGAGGAAAAGCTTTACAGAAAATAGAACTTTTGACTAGTAAAGGAAAAAAGAGTCAGGCCTGGGTTTAGTTGATCTCATCTGCCAGACATTTCCAAATCTGCTTTTACTCAAAGAAAACATTGCCTTTTTCTGGGCTATTGTCTGTTGCATTCTCCCAGTGGAGAACTGAATTGGAGGAATCAAAAAAAACAAAAGAGCTGGTGAGCTCCTAGGTTATTGCAAACCTCATAAAGGTGTATTTGTGCTTCATGAAACCTTCTTGTGTTCTTGTGGGGTTTACTGGGCTACAGCAACATCGACTATTAGGTTGAGGTGGACATAGAGCCTGTACACTGTCATGAAATTCCTTTTAGGTATCAGAAGTGGTTGTCAGCAATCAAAAATAAGTGATTTTCAACTAGTAGGGATTGCAAACAGACGTAAGACACGTGATTCTAAAGCTCGCTAAAGCTATGAAGATGATCATGTAGTCAGGTAGGTGAAGCTTTGGGATAAAGTTTGGGAAAGGTGTGAGAGAGAAATGTGGAGAGTGAGAACCTGCTTGGTCTTTTCAGCTTCTGGAAACCTGGTGTTATCATGGTTATATGGTTTGCATCAGGCAAGCGCCCTGGCCCACACCACTGCCCACTCTGAGGGTGGACACAAGAAGCTGTTCAAGACTGACCCAAAATGGGATCCATTTTCCTCAGAAATGTGAGACTCTTGCACCACTCATCCTCTGTTATTCCAGTGGAAACTCTACAGGCAGATCATGGAATACGTGCCAGGGAAATGCTTGACAGGAGGAACTTTTCCAGCCAGATCCCTATTTTTTGCATAGCAAATAAGCTCAGGAGGATGGCTGTAACTCTCAGTGCTGAAAGGGTTTTGTGGGTTTTTTTTTTGTTTGTTTGGGTTTTTTTAAGGCATTAGCAGCATGATCACCAACTTATCACTTCAGCTTCCTGTACAGCTCTGCCCATCTCATTGCTCTGTTTGCCAGAGCATGTTCATACAAGGCTGCAGAGGGGATTTTGGTCCAATCCCACAGTGTCCTTCCAGATCTTCCCTGGTTACATGGAGCCACGCTTGCAAGGAGGAGCAGACTGAGACACATGGGTTGGCTGGGAACAGGGAAATACCTGGAAATCAGGAAACAGCAGAAAATGCTGAGAAAACGAACAAATCCTGAAGGATGCAACTGGGCTGCTGAGGAAAGGTTAGAGGAAGGCAGGGAAGAGCCAGCAGCATGCAGCCTGGGATGCAGGACCTGAATGCAGATGAAGCAGTAGCCTCCTGCAGCGTAGAGCTGGCTCTGGTGTAAGAGCTCCTCAATGCATGCACAGTTAAAAATAAAAGGTGTTTGTGCAGCTCTGGCTCTCCGCGTGCTGACATGAAGGAGAATGCAAATGGAAGCGTGAGCAACAAGGAGGAGGCGGTTTATTGGCTTTGGGGATTAGCAGCGGTATTTAGAGCCTTTCACCTCTCTGTTCCTAACATAAATCTTAACACAGATTGATGGTTTTAGCCATCTGGCTTGTGTTTGCTTGTATGCCACGACTAGGGAGACAGAGAAAGAACCTGACCAGCAAGGCAAAAGGAAAAAGAAAGGATCTGACAGAAGAAGACATCCTCTTCTCCAGTGTCAGTAAGAGCAGATATGGTGCAATTATTCTGTTTCCCAGACCTCAGCAGGTAACAAGGGAGAGGGCAATCGAAGAGTCACAGGCATCACTTTGGTGCATGACCCCACCAGGGAGCCTGTGACTTACACAAATGTATACGCTCTGAGCAACTTGCTCCCAAATGCGAAGCTCTTTGATATATAGAGTTATAGTTACCCCAGGTAACTACCCTGGGACTTAGAGGACGAGTTTCAATCATAGGTTGGCTTTCAACTGTAAATTATTTTGTACTTGAACAGTGGAAACTGTTCTCCCATACATCACCCATCTAATACCTTAAATTTATGTACTGTAGCCCAACTTAGAAGCTGGAAAATTTTGTGCTCTCAGACATATGACACATTTTGGATTAGAAGGTTTCCTTGTGTCCCAATCCTTCTAAATACCAATGTGACTTTTCTTGGGGATGGGCTGACCTGGCTGTCAGTTGAGTCACTGTTAGTTTTCCTCTCACTCCGGGCTGCAAGGTCTGTCACTTCTTTTCCAGCAAGGTCATCTTGGTAGAGCTTCCCAAAATCCAGGGCTATAATGGGGAAAGTCATATGGAAAGTCAGTGTTCTGCTTCTCCAGCCAGAAGAATAACAAGAGTGGGTAGATGTATGCACAGACCTAGAGCCTTGTCATGGGTTTGCGAGGGTTCCCCCTCCCTGGGGGACTGTAAGTGGTTTGTCCAGGTGAATTTCTGGGACAAAAACAATCAGAAGTTTTGGTAACGCCTTTTGCCAATTACATCTTTAAGAAATCGGAAGAGAAGGTAGTTGCACAGTTGGAAATTGAGGAGCCATGTGAGGGAGACATGCCAGACCCCCCTAAGGGGGGGCAGGCCTCCCTCCTCCCCCGGCTCTGGACGGGGGGCAGGGGTAACCACTGAAGCCCCCCTGATCCAGACATGCAACGGAGTGAAGAAAAAAAATACTTAAAGGACTTTGCAAAAGAAACTTAGAAACTGCAGCCAGAGAGATAACGAAGCCTTCAAGGTCAGTGCTGCAGCAAGCGGAGAGAGAAAGTCCGAAGAGGGGGGAGAGACAGCTCCTTCTCCCCTTCTCTCCCTCTCTCTCCCTTCAGCAGGGAAAACACTGAAATTTAAATCATCCCTGCCACCTGTGGAAGATTGTTGGGGAGCAGAGACAACCTCGTCTGCAGCTCATGAAGAAGCCCACGCTGGAATAGATACAAAAGATGTAACTCTGTGGAAGTTTTTGCTGGACTGTAGCCCACACAGAGAAGTCTTATGCTG
>JAWWES010000115.1:7039888-7085020 GCA_035583135.1 Lophotriccus pileatus
ACCTTCTCTCAACTTAGAGTAATTTAGAGCAATTATGTTGGGGGGTGTGGTAAAAAATTGTCACCTAGACAAACCCATGACAAGCCTGTTTTCCTAGTCACTTATTTTTCAAGGGTGAGAGATACAGAGAATCTCATCACTGGTCTTTCCAGTGGGGGATTTTGGATAAGAAATACTGACAATATGTCTTTAAGGAAGTGTTTGCTGCTGTCAAAGATTCACTCTTGGGTTCTTCTGTGGTTTTACTCAGTTTTGCTTTGGGATTGACTGTCTGATGCATATTCCAAACAAAAGCAAACCTCTAGAAGGTTTCCTCTTGGTGGGGTAAGAAGAACAACAAAAAAACCCAAACAAACAAAACTAGATGTAACAAATCTAATATATTTAATTTAATCTAATTCATAACAATTTTAACAATTGTTTGAACACTTTTCACAATTTATAATAATTTTTCTTTCCATGAGGCATGTAGAGCTTCAGTAAAAAATATTTTTACTTTCTTTTACCTCTTCAGAACCAGTAACCAAGAAAATGCCTGTAATATCATTTTTTTGAGAGGGAAGGTGAATGAATTTTGGATATAGACTTCTAAAACACTGGTTTTTGTCTCAAATAATTGGTTTTGGCATAGAGCTCTGTCAGCTAAACATGGTGTTTATCACTTCAGTCAGCCACACCGAGGTCAGTGAAAGAGACTGCTTTATATTTAACAGGGAAAAGCTTCCACCAGATGCATTAATAGTGAGGGAGTAAGAATTATAGACACATGAAATGGCTGGGGACTGCTGTGTGCCAAAGTGAAACTCAAATTCAGATCTAGATTGGGGTACATTTTTCAAAGGCATCACAATGACCCAGAAATCACGTCACCAAGCGATTGGGAGCCCAACTTCCATTCTCAGAAATGATGTAGTGACTTCACTGCCTTTCAATGAGCCTTAGGTTCCTTTTCCCAGAAAAAAAAAAAATCAGCCTTTAATTCACAATTAGTTCACAAAAGCAGTCTTTGCCTCTTTGTAATTATATTGCATAATGGCTTCCCTACTTTTTAATAACATCAGATTTCTTGTCTGTGTCCATAATCACCAGCTTAGAAGCTATTCTGTTGCTTTGGGAATTTCGTATTCCAAGTCACTTACAGAACTATAATTAAGAACTTCCACGGAAGACCAGGTGATATGTGTATGTTAAGATATTATATTCTGCTGATTTCATGTCAAGTCTTAGATTAATTTGAAATTTTATCATGCTGGTTTCATTATAAATGCTTCCATGGAAAGAACATATTACTGGAAACTGAATAATTAATAATCTCTATGTTAACCAAATGTTTTCTGAGTGGTTTGTTGAAGAATGTCAGGGCTCCAATTGAAAATCCTGGCTCTGTTGAAGTCAATGGCAGAGTTCCCATGGACTTTAACAAGAGTTTTTATTTTCTTATCTTAAAAATTGCCATCGAAGTTCCTAAAGGTTTCTGTGTACAAATTCACATTTGTACAGAAGAGACCTGTGTGCCTTCATCACTTCCAAAACAGTTTGCAGAACAAGGAAAAAGGAAGTAAGGTGTGCAGTGACTTTTGTCAGTCCTGATCCTTTGGGCCAGACTAAAGTGTATTCAATAGAAATACAATTTATGTCATTTAGTGGCATCTGGAAGTTCTGCCCTTCAGATCATGAGTTGGAATGAGACAGAAGGGGGAGAAGGATGGATCAGATCCACCTACTGTAAATTCAAAAGCATTGATGAAAATTCTCATGGAATTGATTTTAATGCTTATAGAGAATGTAATTCCCAGAGGAGGTCTCTATTATTAACTAGTTGTTCTGTTTTCATGCTACTTAAAGTTTCAGGCTCCAAATCCTGATGAAAGCAAAGTTTAATCTTCCTAGCCTGTGTCACAGCATTTGGATCTCTGCAGAGTTTATGCTGTAAATCTAAAAAAACCTAAATATTGCTGTGAGTTTCCATTACCATTGCTCACAATATTGCAAAGCTCCATTTGGTTCAAATGGTGATGGGTCATAATATGTACATATGCAAGTTTGAAAGGTGTTAAGATTTAGACAAAAATTGTAGGCTTGCTAGAGAATTTGCACATGCCCAAAGCACAGAATCAGAATGCTTTGGGTTGAAAGGGACATTAAAGACCATCTGGTTCCAACCCCCTGCCATGGACAGGGACACCTTCCATTAGACCAGGTTGCTCGCAGTTCCTTCCAGCCTGGCCTTGAACACTTCCAGGGATGGGGCAGCCACAGCTTCTCTGGGCAACCTGTGCCAGGGTCTCAGCACCCTCACAGTGAAGAACTTCTTCCTAATATCTGATTTAAACCTGCCCTCTGTAAGTTTAAAGCATTCCTTCAGTAAAAAAGTTGCCCACCAGCTCTATTTAAAAGAACATAAATGGGGTCTATATGAATCAGGAGCATAGTTGACATAAACTTCTTTGATCAGTGAGCTCTCCATTAGATGATTAAGGCTCTGGAACATTGAATTAGCAAGATATTAACTAAGGCTAATACTTTTTTTTCCCCTCAACAAAACAACTTGTGGTAAGAAGTTATTTTGTTACCAGGATGCAACTTTTTTCCAAAATGAATTTGCCTTCTTTATCTGTCAGCTTAATGATTACAAGTGCTCTGTTCCTGGCTAGCCCAAGTTTGGTCTTCACAGAATCATTTTGGTCTTAAACCAAAGTCCTGTCTGGTAAATTTATAGTAATTCATGATGGGGTATGACTTCTGGGAAGTTAGTTCTCTTCTTAGCATAGCCTTAGTTGTTCTACGGAAACAAAGCAAACTGAAACTTGTCAAGTAAACCAAAAACTCTGCTAGGAAAGGGAATGCAGTTTCATTTTGTACGTGTCTTAATTTTCAGAATTCTGTAAATTATGCAGAATTTTATTCCCTATCTTTATTCGCTACATCTCCTGTATCTAGTAGGAACAACTCTAGTATAAAAACCTCCTTTTCCCATGCACCTCCAGATTTCACTGCAAAATGTTAAATGGGAGCAAGTAAACTAAGATGTGGGCAATTTGAAACATGGAATATTTCATTCTAGATGTTTGCTGGTATTCTTAGTGACCATTATCTTTCAATTTTTTTGACAGATGATGCTAATGAAGAAGGGACTGAGCTGAGTGAAGAGACAGGTCAGTAAAGAATATTTTATGCTAAAATATATCCCTTCTCCAAAGCATAAACCAAACTGGAAAATATCTGGAAACTAATTGCTTTGGTTGAGATAAGCAGTGCTGATCATTTATTGCCAATGTTACATACCATCATCTCTAATTTTTAACACAAAATTAGAGTAAACCATCCCTGATAATAAATAGTGCATGATAAGACTGGCTGAGACTACCTTTTTAATGTCATCATCTGTTATGAGCCTCTGGGTTGCTTTTTATGAATATGTAGTTTGAACACGAATGGGAAATAATTACAATTCTTCAGTCTCTCTGTCTACAAAACAGTGTGAATAGAGCAATTCTTGAGTCATTTGCCATTCTGATGAGTGGTCATCACTCGTTTGAAATGAAAACAGTAGCAAAACTCTCCCACAAACTCTGAAATACATTGAACTTGGTTGGACAATATTTCAGAGGGGTTTTTTTCCTGGTCCTTCTAGTTTGCTGCATAAAATAAGTGTCAGTGTTTAGAGTTTGTGGATGTGGAGAGACTTGAAATGGAAATGATTGTCAGGTATAAGGGGAAGAAACGGTCAAGGAACAGGAAAAGGAGAGGACAGAGGATTAGGTAACTCCCATGAGGACAAAAACTGCCATTCAGATGACTACTGCTAGTTTTTTCTGGAGAGTTTCGTCCACGTAATCTCCTTGATCAGGCTTTTTGTAACAGGCTTCCACCACAGCACGCTGTGTTACTTTCTCTGCTGACCTTACCTAGAGCTTCTTAGTGAACATCTTCCATTCCGTATGGATTTCTGAGCACTTTTATGTGCAGTATGGCTCCCTGTGCTCCTCTGCCTCTCTTCCAAGCTGGCTAGTACCCATCCTTGACAGCACCAGGCATCTGCACCATCCTCCTAGGTCTCTGTGACACTGATCCCATCATAGTTCAGTGACTGTGCAGGAGCATCCAGTCCTCTTCATGAAAAAAGATGAGATCAGAAAGGAGAACCACATGGAGAAAGGCAGAGATACACCAGCCAGAAAACAGAGGTAAAAGCTTTTGAAGCAGTGTGCTGGCTGCTTAAATTGGGAAGATTGTCCTAAAGACAAATGGATTATGATGATTTATGCAACCAGTTAATTAGCTTAGAAATTAGAAATACTTGAAGAATGGTGCATATGCATAGATGTGAAAACACAGATATACATGGATAGATACGTGTTACGCTGATGGATTAGCACATTCTTTTATGGCTGTTCTGGCCTGCTGATTTTATTACATATAATTATAATTACTTTTTGGTGTCAAGATTACTGGATAGGAACTTTTAGAACTTTTAATACAATTAGTGTAATTGATATAGTTGTACATACATACATAAAAGTAGAAAAACGAAGGCCGTCCTTATACAACAAACATTTGCCAAAGATAACCTACAGTTGAATTTTCAGCATTCATCTAATATTTCCAAATACATTTTTTATAGTTATCATGGCATGTATACTTTTTTATAAGTGAGTTTATTTTGCATTTTTGCCTTCTTGTTTTTATGGAGATTATGCAAATTACATTGGTGGGGATTTTTTTTAAAGCATTTTAAATTAGAATTAAAAGGAAGTGCAATTCCACTAATAGCCAGTCTCTTCTTTTTTGCCTTGTATCCTTCACAGCTTCATTAATTTAGGTGAAACTACATAGCCACTCTGGGAAATTACCACTGAATTAAGTCATTTGAGGAAGATATTTCCCTACCTGTCTCTTTCTTTGTGTGTATGAGACAGATGAGATCAAAACTGTCCTCACAGGTCTGCTATGAGCTTTGTCAGCACATCCTTGGTTATTTCTTTATCAGTTGGTTATATTTTGGTAATCAGTGCATTGGCTGTCAGCAATCAATGCCTGCAGGGCTAAAAATAAGTATCTTTTGTATATCTGCTCCAGTAGTGTGGCAGATATACAAAAGTTGTTCCATTTTGACCTATTTAAGTATGGCCTTTTTAATGATTGTAGGATGTGTTTACTGAAACTATAAACATATGCATAATTTCTGCATTGAGGGGACTTTTCATTTTTATACTCAGATTTTTACCAGTTTGAAGGGTATCTGCTTTTTACTGTTCAAAGGGGAAAATAGAGTAGTAACTTCTGGTCACCACTTCAAGATATTAATTGAATAATCATTCTTCATTCTGCTTGACTTCATGGGTCATGACTGCAGCAGATGGAGTCAGCAGTTGGCACCAATATTGATGACCCTGGTTTTTTGAGCTGCCCATATCCGATCTGCTTCAGGGCTTTTTCTCCAATTCTTGTGCTTACAGTGAAAAAGAAATGTTTGATTCCTGGAGAGCACGTGCTGCGGAGTACACACATGTGTGGGACCTCTGGCAGAGACTGGAATCTTCTAAATCTTACCTAAATTCCTGTGCCTCCAACTTCCTTTTGGCTGGGTGTTTCTGAGGGCCAATATTAAACCCAGAGAAATCACGGAGAAACACGGGGTCACAAACCCTTTGGAGAATGTAGTAGGATGACAAGGTGGAGGTTACAGAATCAGTCCTAGTTTTAAACCTGGTGGCAAGAATTAGAGGAAAAAAACTGATCCTGGTTTGGTGAGAGCTGAAGGCAGTGGGAGTATGTCCATTGGCTTCGGTGCACACCAGATTAAGCCTTAGGAATAGAGAATTAACTGGGAGTAAGGAATAACAGATGACCAAATGTGTGTATTATTGAGTGATATAATGCATTATGAAAGTAATCTGTCTTGCGTTTCTACCACCCTGAAGTGCAAATATCTCATTACACACAGAAAGGCCTTTCTTTCTGTGATTCTTCTTAAAAATAAATAAGGGAATATCTTAATTACATCTGCCGGATAATATCCATTAATATCTACATTAATGCTGTAAAATCAACAAGCACAAATGATCACTTTAGCAAGTTAATCACATAACGTCACTGCATATATTGGACGCGCTACAATAAGAAAAACATTTAAAATTAAAAATATTCCAGTCTTTTTAAATATACACACTTAACACCACTCTTTTAGTGGTGTTTGACTCATGGGATTTTAACCCATCCGTCTGTTATTCTGGATGCTGTGTCTTGGAGCAGCTGCTGACTTAATGGCACCATTTAATTCGAAGTGCTCTAACGTTATCATATGTCATGCAGTTGCTGTTAGAATTGTTGGAGTCAAAAGGGCAGATATAGTAATAGTGGGTACAGACCTGTGCAGTTCTGCATCTCAGCTTTCTTTTGTAAATGATTTCCTGCGTAAGCCAAGAGAAGGACCAGATGACCCAGTAATTTTGTCTACCTTTATCTTCAGTGATTTAACACTGCAGAGTCACAATGCTTAATGTTTTAAGCTCTATTAAGAGAAGATTATTCTAAATTTTAACTTCTGAAGGACTTCATTTTTATACCCATAGATTCACATATCCATGCCCAGAAGCGTGCGAAATAAACCCTAATACTGCCAGAATTACAGTGACTGCATGGGGAAATTACAGAAGCATGTGCTTCTTAGGAGATTTTTACACAATAATATCACATTATTATGCACTGACATCAGTTAATTCTCTTACTGTTTAAAAAAAATAAAGATTAATGAAAAAATAAACGTGCAGGAAAGAGTTTCAGTTCCCAATCTATGATTCTTCCTCAACCTGTTCAGCTTCACTCTCTGCCAGGTACCAAAAACCTTTTGACCTCAGCTGTATGTCTGTTGCCACACTGTCATTTCCCATCAAATAGTTGTTCCTAATAAATGCCCTGCTGGTTATCCTGTTTCTATCTTGAGCATCCTAATTAGCCACCTATGATTACTTACAAGCCACAGCCAGCCAGAACAGCAAGAGGAAGGATCTCATTCACACTAATGAGGGAAGCCCTGTTATAATCAGGCTGTATAAATACAGAATTTCTTTCTTTGTTCCACTGTGTGCACACTCTTACACCTGGATATTGGTTTTTTGGAGGAATACTCTCCATTTTCCTGAGATGAAAATAGCAATCACTTGCAACTAGGCAAATTTGCAAGTTGTGAGGCATTTTGGGAGTAGGTTACTTGGAGACAGACTGTGAGATTTAAGTGACTTGTTGACACCCTGAATTATCCTATAAAGAAGAAACATTTCTTCCAGTGGTAGAGCTCACAAACCTTTTTGCACAAGTGATCACAATTAGAAAAGCTTTTAAATATGATCACTTCAGACACCTATCTAGGTGTGCTCTTTTTAAACAAGAACTGCAGGCATTATGCTGTAATATTTGTCTAACTGTTGTGAAGGACATACATACTGTTGGAGAGCTGAAAGGGTTAAGAGTTGTAATTTAAGCATAATAAAAAGATTTTATTTTGAAGGCCACACAAATCCTTTTCTGTCTCTGGAATGAGGGCTATCTACTAAAAAGAAGTGAAATTGTGATTGAAATCTTGTTCTCCTGGGACGCTGCCTTTACATCCTTTTGTGAGCATTTTGAAAGTTCTTTATAGAGTGCAAAAGATCATTTCTTTTGAGATAGTAACAGTTCTGACTTCTCTGAATGCACACCCTCCTCCCTCTCCTTTTTTGTGCCATCAATTAAGATGTTGGTTATATTATCTAATGTATTCAGATAGTCCTGAAAGACCAGGCTGGACATTTGCACTTAAACTTGATTGACATTTGACATGTCGGACTGGAGGAAGCTTCACAGATTGGCTGGATGATAAAATTCCTCACTAGAGGGGCAAGTGTTGATTGAAGCATTTCTATTGATTCAGTCCCCTGGTGTGAACCGTTCTCAACCAAAAGAGAGAATGTAGCAGGAAGTTCAGAGTGGCATTGGAACCAAAGCTGTATGTTGGTATGGTCCACTATAAATACTCAAGTTATTTTTTAAAAGCCAGTGTTGGCAGGAATCAGTCTTTATAAGTCAGGTTATTTTCAGGATCTCTCTTTTGTATTGAAATTCTTGTTGGCCTCTATCAGCGTTGCTCCTGAGTAACCCCCTTAAAGGGTTGACGAAGCGCGTCTTTATTTGGCAGTTTCTGCCTGTATTTTCCCCCATGGTGTTTCTGGTGTTTACTCTTACATTCTCACCACTCCAGAAAGAAATTCCTCTTAGCACTTGAAAACGCTTGTTCTCCTCAAAATATTGTGCTTGAATTTCAAATTCAGATGAGCAAACATGATGACATGAGACATGACACGTCCTGTATTAGGTGTTGTCAGGAACGCTCTACCACCTGGTACCAAGGCAAAACTCAAAGCTTGTTCTGCTCTGCAGTAACTGGCTTTATTTACCAATTGCTAAGGGTAAATTCATTCTGTGAGCTGTATGGAGCTCTAGAAAGAAAGAGAAATTCCATTCGAATAGAAATTTGTAAGACCAATGTTCACTTTCATCTTTTGTTGTTTGGGGTTTTTTTTGCATAATACTCATTACTTAAAATTAAGCAAGTGGGATGGAATTTAATTACTCACATGCAGATCTCCATTTCGGAATTTTTGTTGATGTTTTGAGCTGCCCTGCCACCTTCCCAATCCATAGTTCTTCTGGGTTTTTTGAGCTTAAGTACAGAATAACCAGTTTCCCCAGAGGGCAGGCAGACGATGTTTCTTTCTTCCCTGGGCTCCATGCAAAGCCAATGATTCACTCTATTTTTGTCTCTTGTATGAACACAATGTTCATAGAATCATAGAATATCCTGATTTGGAAAGGACCCACAAGGATCATCGAGTCCAACTACCCCTTGACCCTGCAAGTTCCCTTTCCACATCCTCACTTACTACTTTTGTACTTCCTGCTTTGCAACTTTCAGCACTTTGGTTCTAGATATATGTAACTGTGGGACGGTAGAAGATAAAAGGGGAGGATCTACAGCTCTTAGCTGAGCAGAGTTCTTTATGAGGTATCTGGTTGCCGAAATATCTGTTAAGAAACTCTGACATAAGGAGTAGATGATTGAGTGGGCTATGTATGCCAGCAAAAGAGACCCTGGGAGTTTTCCAAACACTTAAGCAATATATAATACATATGTAGATAGTTTTTTCCCCGGTTGTTAATTAGCCAATCAGTTTGAAGTAATACCATCATTCTTATTTTCTCATGGTGCAGCAATAAGGATGAATCAAGTGAGGTCACGTCTTCCTAAATTTCCCAGTTACAAGTGGTCAAGGTTTCTTTCCATCACGCTCAAAACTATGCTTTCTTTTGGCCACAACAAATCAGAAGGTTTGACAGAAAGTCATTTTCCCGTCACGGTTGAATACATTCAGTAGGTGCAATGAATTGAGTTTTAATTGTCTGCCAGTCACTGCTTTCGTGGTTAAGCAATGATGTTTGAAGAATGTTTTAATTAGGGAACCTGCTTTCGTTAAACGTCTCAATTTATGAATACTTTTTATTCTTGATTTCCAGCTTGGCCTCTTTTTTTAAAAGCCTGTTAGAATAACAAGCTTTTCTGTGCTACTGGTTTGTGCCTCAAGGTGTATCATAGCAAACAAATAGTAATTTCATCCTTTATGTTAAGATGAAAGGATAGTTTGAAAATGTTGTAGAAAAAGTTCATCATTTTTACAGTTGAATCACCTGATATTAAACACTATGAACTTCAGTTCCTACAAATAAGGGAGATCTCACACTTGACTGTTCCTCAGTTACTTGTTTTACTCCTTTTCCTCCATCTTCACATTGTTTACTGGCTGAAAGGCTAGAATGGATTTTTTTCGACCAGAACATTTCTATCTTATAAAGCTTTCATTTCCTTAATTTTACTTCCCTATCAAACTTGCTTCCCTAACTTTCATTTCATTACTAATTTCAGTCAATATTCATTTGTTACTGTGTTACAACTGTGAATGGAGAATTGAGCTGAGAGGGAAAAATAATTTGTTCAGATTATTTCTCCATGGTTCCATAATGCAGTAGAATAAATATTATGTTTAGAACTATGAATTACAAAATTATTTTTTTTATTATTTCTGAAGAGATTAAGAGCTTGTGAAGGAGTATGTTATTTCAGTGTGAGCTTTCTTCACTGCTGTCATGTGAAAGTCCAGTCCAAGCTGTAAGATACCTATTATGATTTTTATAACAGATGATGCAGTAATTAATTTTAATAAAGCAAGATAGGCATTGGGTACTGAATGGAGTGCTGACATAAAATGTACTTATAGTTGTGGTATTATCACACATGATAATTTCTGATACAATAAAGCAGTTTCAAAGTAATATACTTCTTAAATTTATAATTTTTTATGTTTAAATAAGGTTTGGAACAAAAAGGCCAAACTCCATCTCCCACAAAGAGCAAAGCAGAGCAATCTGAGGACCTGCAGGATGATGCTGAAGGTAGGTGGTCTGACAGCTTTTCAAAGCTATTAATCAGTTTCACATTTGGAAAAGTTTACTTTGAATTCTTGGGAAAGAACTGGAAAACTTTCAGTTAATAATGCCGTTTGCATGCACTTGGAAAGTTCTTTTTGACCCAGATCATGAGATTATAAGTCTTCTGAAGTATATTTCATCCCAAAGAAAGATTCACAATTATAAATGCTGTTTTTATGTGATGGGACTGCTGATACATCTTGATAGATTGCTGCTGTTTTATCTCAGCCTGTTCTGACTTTATGTAATTAATAAAACCAAATGTAGTGCATGTTGTGCGGGGCTTGGATCACTGTCTGGTTGGTTAAGTTGGTCAGGTAGCTGCTGCAAAACACAGCTTCCTTTTTCCACCAGAAATTTTTGCTGTATCCTTTTCTTTCATGTAGTGTTTATGTCTCTAGACCCTGTGCAATGTAGTACATATATCCATGGTCAGAAGTCACAGGTGCTTAACATTATGCCTTTTACGGTGTTCGTCTAAGAGTGCTTCCTGCACTTGAGTCTTCACAGGGCAGCTTGACCATGTGTACGGAGGTAAATGTGGTCTGTGTTGTTCTAAAATTGAATCAAAGTATCTTTTCTTAATCTGTATCTCATTGGTAGAGTTGTTAGAAAATGTTAGCATCAAAGACTTGTGTTCAGAGAGCACAGTTTCACGTTGCTCTCAGATATGTGGTAGAGCAAAACTCCCCAGTGTGGAAGAAATTCCCCTTCTGTGAAATAGTTAAAAGGATGAACCATAATCTTTAATCCATGACAGTTCCTTATCATGGAGTCTCTTTGACCTAATGTTCCTCAAATGACACATCTCATTCTGCACCTCAACCAGTGGCTCCACAATCTTCAGCATTTTGACTTAGTGCTGTGTGCTCAGCTCCTAAAATGTTCTGACTGGGGTATACTGTGAGTCCTAAAGAGCAGAAAAATGTTAACATCTATCACTTTAAGTAACTGCTAGTAACATCCTGTCACTAACATTGTGACTGGTTGTTAATGGCAAGTACTTAAAGCAGTAGCTGTCATCACCTAGAAGGTGTGGGGGACCCAAGAAATTTCATCCCGCCTGGGCATCTTTCCTTTCATTCTGCACTGAACCCAGATGATATTGAAATACCAATTTTGTGTTCGGATTAAAGAATTCAGCGATGACAAACCACATGTCCATTTGTATGCCGGCTAACCAGTGGGTGGGATCGTGGTGTCACTTTCAATATTCCTAAACAGGCGAAACAATAATAGTTTTATGATATATTCTTACACATAGCGTGGCTAAAACTTTTCATTGTATCAGTTTCTTAAAATAAATTAAAAAAACCCAAACAAACCCAGAACAACAGGAAGAGGAAAAGTTTTGCTAAACTGTAAGGTTTTCCTTCCATTTGAAAATTTACTGATGCTGTTTCACTATTTCTGTGGCTCACTAGATACAGTTTCCTATTTTCCTGTGCCTGTCCATGTTTCCTGGTGACCTACAGTTCACTTTGTGGAGCACAAATAAATGCATTGGAAGGGCGAAGTAAATAGTATGGCAAGGGAATGATTGCATTACCCTCGAGCTGTAAAGTGCCTGAACTCCTTGAATTTGATGCCATGCATTAGATTTTGCTGATGCAGAATTGAGGTCTGTAAAACATAATCACTGCTGCAGGATTTAATCTAGCTGGTGACGGAGCCCTCATCTCCCTAGGCAGGAACCAGACCTGTAATGGGTAGGATTGAGAGTCTAAATTTAGACGAGAATTGTTGTGATGTGGGAAACATAGGTAATTAAAGTGTTTGCTGAGGGGCCTGGGGAGAAACCTGGATTGGATTTCTGTGGTATTACCTGTGCCTCTGGAAGAGGAGACAAGCAGTTGAGCTCCAGACACTGAATTCCTATAAAGTTGCCGAGTGGCTGGAGTCTAATGTATCACACCTGTGAGCCATTTCCATTGAAGTAAATGGGATTTGCACACATTTGTCTGAGAAGAGGATTTAGTTCCTCCTGGTCTAATTATTAGCTGTTGGTTTTGAGTAATTAAAAGAACTTTTAATGGGGAGCCTTGGAGATTATGAAAACTCCAACTATGTGACGTGAACCACAGCTACATGTCAGAGTAATTTTGTTTAGGTAGGAGTTTGTCTTCACTTCCAAAAAGCTATCTCATTCTCTTGTTTTATTTTCTTTTTATTTTTAAAAGAATAACTGAGAAGCTAATGTGTATAAACAGTCTTGAATAAAACACAGTAAAGCCAAACTCTTCCTGAGGTCAGCTTGGTTGAATTGCCCTCACAGGAAAACTGAAGTGCTTTATAGTTCAATGTGTTGAACCATAAATGTGTTGACTTCGGGATAGTTCACATGCTTTAGGTACCCCAAGTTTAAAAAAACTCAAAAAACAAAAAAGAAAAACCCACCCAAAATCACAAAACCAAAAAGCACAGTAAACAAAAACCCCCAATCAACCAAACAAAAAAGCCCAAAAAAACCCAACCCATAGCTTTTAGCAATAAAAGCAAGTCCGAAGATACTTGCATTTAACCAAAGATATTATTTTCCCCTTGGTAACATGACTAGCAATAAAATATTTAACAAATATACGCTGAGGCACGGGCAGAACTCAATATATTTTCCTCTGGTTGGTTGTCAGTGTCCTTTTAGACTGAAGATGGGAATACAACTTGCAATTTTGCCAGCCTCATGCCTGCTCTCGTGGCAGTCTCTAAAACCTATTCCACTGAGTTCAGTAATATTTCTGCTGTAATATTTTTCTCCAGCATGCCAGGCTGGTTCATTGGCTAGAGGTAATAGAGCAATATCTTTTCAGTGCATGTACAAACCTCCACAGAAGATCAGGGAAAGTAGGTTCCTTCATTATTACCCTCTTTGCAATCAAGGAAAGTTGAGTAAGTGGCTCTATGAAAGGAGCTTGTTTTGCAGTAAGCTAAAATAAACACTTGACATGCTAATGAAAGCAATTTTATATTGAACCTCTAAAGTATTAATGGTGTCTGTTATTATGCTATTAGATAGATTGTTCTCTGCCTTCAGACTGTTGGTAGAGAAAAGCAAGTGTGAACTGCACAGCAGATTCTCATGTCAATGTCTGTATTCAGTAGTTTTTCATTGTGGGGATACTGTCTGGGGAAATGGATAGACTGGATACTTGGAGAAACATCCTTTACTCCCAGGTTCCCTGCAGTATTTCAGGTTTGACATGTGCAAACATGAAGTGTAATTTTATTTTTTTTATTTCCCCTTTTCTGCATCCTGGGAGAGTAAAAGCAACCAGAGATAATTTTGCCTTTCCCTCGGTCAGGTGTATTCGGTGATTGAGTGATTTTAAAGTCTCAGGTGAGCAAGATGTGTTTGGCACTAAACAAAACTGAGCACGTCTCACTTCAATAACTCCATAAGACAATCCTAAAATAGTTACACAGACAAAATGGCAGTGCCTGTCACAGCATAGCAGCCACGAGTTGGCACAAATGCCACAGGGCGCCCATTCTCGTCCTATTTGTTGTCACCAAGCAAAAGCAAACCATTTTTACAAAAGCCTAACAAAAGTTTAAAATGTTCCTTGTTTGTTTCTCTTACTTACCACCCCACATGTCCTCCCATATGTAGTGAGCAGAGTGGGGTGTGCAGTAGATTTTCCCAGTAGTGGGATAAGCAAAACTGTTTGCCCTTTCCTTCTTTGTGGGATTTCTTGGATATAAAATGGAGCCTTCCCAAGAGCTGCCCCATCTATTCCCACCATGGTCTGTGGGGGATCAGTATTGTGTCAAAGATAGGTAATACATCTGGTAACAGCAGCACAGATGCCTGATCTTTCTTCTCCTCCAGCAGAAAAATTATCAATCCATGTAGCAAAAGCTGTTTCTGTCCCTCCTAAGGTCAGGACCCTCCTTGCCCTCCTTCAAGGGATGTGAAGACAGAACTAGAGCTCTGCAAGTTGTCTTGCTTCAGCTTTTCTCATATGCTGTTCCCCAGATGAATGCCCAGATTCCTCTTGATAGATTGATAGGCTGTTGGTCTCCCATGATCACTTGTGCTGAGGCTCAGTGTCTGTGTGAGGAGCTGGACTGTTGGAGTCGTTCATCCAGGATGAATTTTGGCTGCTTTCCATCCACTTGGTGGGAAGGAGAAAAGTTTGATGCATAAGCCAAGCCAGGAAGGTCAAAATGAACACAAATCACCTTTAAGAGAGTTGATAGAGTTGGTTCCTTTGCCTGATGGGGTCGTCACGCTTCGTGCTCTTGTCTTTCAAGGGTAATATCACATGTCTGAAGTGTTGCTTGGCAGTGTCAGGAGTCCAGGCTTACCGGCAGGCACCTGCCTGACTTGGTGGATGCTCTGTCCATGAGAGATGTCAGTCTGGTGATTGGACGACACAGCAGAAATGAGGTGAAATGAAACTGCATCTCATCTCAACTCACTGGTCCAGCAGGTCAGAGCCGTTCAGTAGGATACTCACTGAGAGGGAGATGCCCTGGCTCCTCATCTCTTCTCCCAAAAATGTTTTTGGGAAGTGATAAAAAGCACATAGTTTTGGGACTAGAAAATAAAACTCAATGTGTAAGACTCAGGCTTAGTCGTTTAATTGTGAAATTAACACAAGTCTTCCCCTTCCTGCTTCTCCTTTATATACAATGAATTTTGCAGCTGTCCTGCTCACTCGCTAGCTTCACAGAGAGGGATAGAGTGTATGCATCCACCACCAGAGTCCACAGCACTTCCTCTGATGTGGGCTCCATCCTTTCTGGGGCTAGGGGGATGTGTACAGCAGCTGCTCTGTGTTGCCATTACACAGGGATGTACAAAGCATCTTAGGCCCTTCCAACACTGTGCAGGCCTGATTGTCTCTCTCTTTAAGGTATGAATTAATATTAACTAGCTTTGACTTCTGATTAGTTTTAAAATGTTCTGCAGTTTATAGCAAGCAGGCCTTTTATCAAATGATAAATTGTAGCTACATTCCTTCTTTGCATCCCACAGGGCAGTCGTATTCTTCAGTGAATTTCTGCTCCACTCATAATCTACTAAAAATGAACATCCAGATATGTAATTATACTTCAAAAAACACACAGTCACTTATTCAGCCTTAAAAGTGCTCCTTCTTATTAAGATAGCTTAGAAGTTGCTGTCTTCTTTTTGCCACCAGACCTAATCCTCAAATAAAATGTTAAACGAAGATAAAGTGCTAAGAAGAAGTTCCCTGGGAAGCATGTGTATCAAACATGTCTGTGAAACGTTTCACCTTAATGCAGATGGGTTATATTTAAAGGGTGGCTATTAACCCCCATTCCACTGTGGTTGATAGCATGTCTTTTTACTTCTGTTTTGAAATCCACCATCTGTCTTGACTGATTACAGCTTTCAGAATATTGGGTGATCACCTTCCACTTAGCCAGGGGTAGAACAGGATGTTATCTGTATTGTGAGTTGTATTTGCTCTCTGAGCGAACACTTCTTAGAAGATTCTTTTCATCGCTGAAGTGGCTTCTGCTGTTCCATTAAATTGCAGTGCAGTGGCTACACAAGACGACTTGGGAAATGCAGCTCATTTTGGCCTCTGCAGATGATGTGCAGTCCTGTTGTGTTGGCCGTTTACTCATTTGGGTTTCTTTTAGCAACCAAATGTACATCTGTGTAACCACACCAGACGAACAGTTCCAGCTCCTGGTTTTGCACTGGATGCTCCAGAGCAGATTTTCTTCCTCCTGAGATGAGCTAAGGTGAAAAATACTAAGTTACTAAAGTGACTAATGCTATGTTGTCAGAGGAGAATTCTACATGGTAACACACACCAGCATACCTGCAGGGGCCTCATCTGTCAAGGAATGCATTGCTCATTTCTAAGCATGATGTGAATAACAGTGAACCATAACAATTGTTCGGGTCCAGTGCAGGAGACAGGGCTGGTCCCTTCATTCTGAAACACTGATGCAAAATAGTCCACAGCTTTGTTCGCATTTTATGGTGTTTTAAATGAGTGTATTCTCCTCTCTGACTTCTCTGTCTGTTTCCACAGTTTGTGAAAAATTGTAATTGGTCTCATGTTTTATTTTGACAGCTTGGAAAAGAAGCTGTGTGGCTATCCTTTGTGGTGTGCAGTCAGTCAGTCCTTAGGCACACCAGGAAAGAACAAAGAGTAAATTGATAGAGTAATGATAAAATTTGTGATTGTATTGTGACCTTCACGCAGGGGGTCCCTTTCTTTCTCTGTCTCATGGATAGGAGTGACTGTACGGCCAGGAATCAGGGCTCCTCCATGCTGTTCTGAGCCCTGCCTCAGCCTGCTCTTGAGCATGCATCAACTCACATGAGTGATTTCTGTCCCCTTTTATATGCTGTGATAACAGTGATAATACCTGTGCAGCACAGTGTGGGCATTTTTTTGCATCAAAATGCCAATTCTATCTTTGTCCTCTGCACGGGCTGCCTATGACATCTAGGGTGTGATGTCCATCCATATTCTGGGTTTATGTTAGTCAGCTCGAGCTTCCAGGAGATGTCTGCCTTCATAATGTTTTCAACAGTCACAGGAGTAGCAATGCTCATCGTCTTTGGCAATGAAATGTTTGATGTCCCCTCCCTGGCACCTGTACTGCACAACCTGAGTCAATGGAGAATCGCACCCAGTGAAAAGCCAGTCAAACACAGCTTTCCCACCAGTGTGGGTATGAAGTGAGTTGGGGCAATTCAGAGTGCTCCTGTCTTCCAGGCACCTAATTTGTGCTGTAGCTGTTGTCCCCTGGTTCTTCCTTAGCCAGGAAAGGCATAGCAAAGCTAAGTTACTTGCCTGGTGTGTGACCCATGGAGGAGTGAGGCAAAGGGGAGCACGCCTGGTGACTTCAGTGGGGCTTTAGCTGACACTCCTATATTTCTCAGGACGTTAAATAGGTGAAATACAATAGTGCTATTTTTAACTTCTGAGATAATCCACTCAAGCCACAGTTTTGTCATTCTTTTCCCACACTCCTGGACAAAATGCTGCATGGAAATGAAACCCTGTTATTTATTGGGCTGACAGCTTGGCTGGGCTGAGTGCACTCACTGGGCTGCGTCTGTGATGAGGTGAATTGTTGAAGCAGCACAGAGGGAAGAAGTCTCATAACTGCATTAAACAATTACCACAGATAACTCGTTACTAACCCTTCTTAAAATTTACCCCAGAGGGGTTATATACAAGTAGTAATTAAAATTGACCTAAATCATAATTTAATTAAAAGAAATTAAAATGCAAACTGAAAGTGTTCAGTAACCCCAGGCCACCACCCTAATGATTCATTTTAATGTGTTTGTAGTTCTGCAATAATGGCCTTTGTGTGTATGTGCTTCTTGGTTTATGTCTGATATCATTTTGCCACTGGAACAGTTTGAAAATGGTTGCAGGCTGTGTAATCTTGAGTGTCTATGTGGATACACATGTGCTTTCTTCTCACATTTTAGGAGTTTCACTGATGCCAGCCTGTCTACTTGTATGCAAAATGTAACAGCTGTAAGATCAAGGCCATATTTTTAATTTTCTCATTAATTAGTTTCCCTCTTATACAAGAAGGACTTTCATGTCATTAGTATGATTAGCGTGGCAAAATTTTTGTTCTGTAAAAAAGATAATTCAAAGCTGTCACCCTTTGTCTGACAGATCTTGGTTTGTGTTTGCATTTGTCTTGGAAAAAAGAAGCACAGGCAAGACCAATAAAGAGATACCACGTTTGCTGGCCACCCAGAAAACCAGAGGATGCTCCCAGCCTTGTATGGCAGAGCCATGCAGGGATGTAGAGGGATCAGACCTGGTGTTCCAGGATGTGGTGCCTGCACATATAAAGTTGTGGACCTGAGGTGTTGGCCCTCTGTCAGTTTTGTTTCTACTCAAGGAAGGAGGAGGACATTTGAAGAAACCTTACTCTGATTGCTGACACCCTATGGATGATTTAAGTACAGCTTTCTCAATAGTGAAAACAATTTTATTTATTAATAGAATTTATGTTCAGGAGTTAGAATCAATGATCCTTATGGATCCCTTCCAAATCAGGGTATTCTATGATTCTGTGCTGGAGGGGTAGAAATAGACTGGTTTGTACTGATTATGCAGAATTTCTTCTCTGAAATGAAAAATACGTTATGTACAATTCTGTTTTCTTCCAAAGAAAAAGTCTTTCTGCGCCAGTTTTTGAGACACTGATTTTAGCTTTGGCTCTAAGTATTTGCCAGTTGCTTGTGAAGAAAGGTGCTGCTGAGGAGGAGTAGGTGTATGAGCAAACCCAGCACTTACTCAGCTCCAAAATGGGAAGAGCCAAGAGGCCAGCAGGCTATTAATATTTTTGACTTACCATGTTTGTCACAAGAACAGTGGAAGATGTAAAAAGCCACATGCCTCCAGGCTGTTGCAGAGAAAATCAGAAGAATACTAAAACCTGCTCTGAGAGTTTGTCCCCTGTCCTTTCATGGGGATCATGTCCCAGCCCTCTCCCATCTGACTGCTGGCTTATTATTTATCATATTATCTGCTTGATTTGGGGGCTGTTACTGCAGCTGGCACCTCACTGTATCTGCTAAATGCCTCTCCTTTACAGAAAGTGGGCAGGCACTCTCGCAGTATCCACTTTTCAGGCTGAGTTAGAAGTGCTACTCGCTTTGCCAGCTTGCTGAGAGTGCTGATTGATCCTTGTTTAGCCTCTTTTCTACCAAATATATCATTTGGGGGAGGGGGAGGAGCATGGATTTTCTTGATGATCTCAAAGAAAATGCCCAGGGGAGAGAGCAAGAACCTAACAGGTCAGTAGTCAGCTTGGCAAGAGAAAGCAAAATGTATGGCCAGGAGTAGGTATATTTGAGTGTCTGATGTGCTTATTTTGTTTGTATGGTGCTACGGTAATTCTCAATCTCCTGCTTTTTTTTTCAACTGACTGTCATGCCAAGGGAAAAGAAACAGATGTTCCCATTTGTCTTGTGATGTGGCTCAGAATCATTTACATTTGGTGGCCTAAAATGACACGACATGTCGGTCGCCACTTTCTGTATCTCCTTTGGAGTGAGTGACAGATTGCTGTTCAATTACCAGTATAATAAAAAAGCAGATATTGTGAGGACAGCTTTCACCTAAAGGAAATGCAATCACCAATTGCTGCAGTAGTAGAAAGAGAAGGATGGCAGATACTGTAGAAGCCATCCAGTGGAAAAGACATTTTTATTATAAATAATGTCATGGGGAAGACTCAAGGGAAATGCACTGGCTCTGCCTTTTCTGCCTGGAGAAAAGGAGAGCCAGGGATGAATAAAAATATGGTGGAAAAATTGGCTTGCTACTCTTGTAAAATATATTTCCAGCTCTTTGCCTTGAGCATGTGCTACTTAAAGCCTTTCCATTTTCTCTGCACCCAGCTCCAATGGAGAGCAATAATTACAGAAAGACTCTTCATCAGTAGAAGACACTCAGCGAGAGACTCATTAGAAGAGTTTTTTGAAAGTGGAAAAAACTGTTTGTCAGAGGCTTTGGAATTAGTCACTTCCCTGCCCTAGAGTTTGCTTTCTTATTGGTGTATTCATGCTCTGCTTTCTCCCTTTCTCCTGAGATAAAGAGATTCTCCAGGCCAAGCAGAGTTTAACCCTTCTTCTGCACGTCATTTACTTGAGCATCACTTGGCCACTCTTAATTTTTTAGCATTCCCTCATCTGTATTTCTGCCAAAGTCACTTGATAGGCACAATACGTACTTTCAGTATGCTTATCGAGATGAATTTTCATGTCACAGTCCAGTCAGTCAGTTGGACTGAGTCAGAGTACAAGAGGAGAAGTTCCTCCTTAAAGTCTTTCACATATTTCTTTCTAAAGGGACAAAATAAAGTGTTAGACAGAAAAACATGTTGAGAATCCTGTAATTTTTGTTCTATTAGACCAACTTTAAACAGTGAATGTCCAGTGAAATAATAGATTTAGGATTGAAAAAACATGGTTTATCTGATAGTCTGCTGAACCACATGATTACTTAAACTTTTGTATTTAAAGTTTGCTCTGAGTAAGTGAGTTAAACAAGAGGTATAGTCTCTTGGTAATAAACATAAATGAACTCTTGAAATACCTGTTTTTAGTCAAATAACTCGTGGCTATAGTCATACTTGTTATAATGGATGTAGAAACAAGTATCGTCTGGAAACAGAGCCTTGCATTGTGAATGAAGTAGGGTAATGGCTGAAATGATTTTCAGTGATATATCAGTAGTTACCATTTATGCCTGACCTGCTTTTTCTGAATGTAAAGTCTTTTTGCACAGAGTTGCACTTGGCCATAATTAAATCCTTTATGCTTTGGCACTGCTCACTTCACAGTGATGCAATAATCTCCTTGGGTCTGACCTGCTGGTAAAGATTTTTCCAGTGCTGCTGCACTGCTATGTTACAGGATTGTCTTGAACATACTTTTTCTTTCTGCAGCTCCTGAAGTAGGTGACTTTATCCCTTTGAAACACATCCTGGTGATGAAAATGATTTTTTTTTTCTTATTTATTAACTGATTGCTGCATAGCTTGCAGAGTGCCAAGCCTGTGTTTTAAGAGAAAAGGGGAGGGGGAGAGATAAGTTTATCTTCTAATACAGCTAAATTTCGTTTTGCATGTGGTCCTCCTATTGTGTGTGGGCAGGCAGAACACTGCTTTTGAAAATAATACTTTTTGGTTACAAGCAGGGGAAGGAAAAACCCAGCAGCTTTTATCAAGCCATTTTGGTCATCCATGTAATGCAATTTTTTACAGGTTAGAGCTCACTAATATGCTAAGAAATCACTCTAGCAAGTCACCCTTTAAAGCTGGTTAGAATCAGGATGAAGAATTAGCAGGGGGGCAGGAGGTCTGAGTCCCCACTGATGGCCATCAGCATCATGCTGCCCACCTCCCCCCGACTCAGGCGAGGGGTGTCAAACTCCTCCTCTCCTCCTGGGAGCAGCTCTGTGCAGGGTCAGCCTTGGAAATACTTCTCCACTAGTCCCATCTGCTGGATAGCAGGATGAATTGCCTGTTGGAAAGAGGGAAAGCATCATAGCTCAACCTTTGAATACAAGCTGGTTGCGGCGTGCCACCAGATGTACATCTGCCTGTCTGTGCTGTCTGCTCCCTCTGTTTTCCTCCCATCCACCTAATCAAATTTGGACCACTGCTGTTCCCTTCACCAGGTTCCATGTGCTAAGTAAAAGCGAGGTGAGGAACCTTAGCAGTGTCGCTTTAGAAAAGCTCTAATCACAAAAACCCGGAAACCACCAAAGATCACAGCAAAAACATATGTGTATCATTATCAAGTTATTTTCAGGCCTGGGAATGAATTTCCTTTCTCCCAGTGTATATGCTCAGCAGTCAGTTTTTCAAATGCCTCATTAAGGCTGGTACTCAGCTGTTCTCGTCGTGCTGGAAAGGAGGGAGCATGGCCATCGCGTCCGATCCCGTGTGCTGCACTGCAGCCTCTTGTATTACTATGAAGCTAAAAGAGCTTTCTCCATCGTTGAAAATACAGAATTCCTAGTATATTTCTGACCAGGGCAAGCAAAGGTTCAGAGAGCCATGGATGTTCCCCAGGGTATTACTGTTCTTGGTGGTAATTCACTGTTTGGTACCTGCCTTCCAAAAGACAACTGGAGGGTAGAAAATGGATAATGAATGCAAAGTAGGGGAGAAAACTGGGAGTGAATGTGAATGTAGAAAGGGAAAGAATGCATTCAGTCCCAGAAATCTTACTTTGGTTTGATTTGCTCTCTTCCTTACAGTCGTTTGTGTTGCATTTTTATACTTTGTTAAGTGGCATTGTGGCTTTTGCTTTAAAATTCAGTTCAGGTGATTCTTACCTTCCATAGGCATTCAAGGGAGTTTTGCAAGTCAGAAAGACAGCCACTTCAAGGATCCTGTGGAAATGTTACTGGAGGATAATAATTCTAGGAAAAAAAGTCTTTGTAAAATACATAGGTGAAGTTCAAGCAACAATTTCATTTATTGCAGACAGTTTAGGGAAGCATCCCTTTATTTGCTATCGTTATTTTCAGTAAGCCTATTGAGATAAAATCTATAATCCTCATCCTGAGATACAAAAGCATGACTGGTTCAAATGGAATTGGTCCTGTTGGGAGGTGTTTTCAGTTTACCTTTACATCTCTCCTCTTTTATCACAGCACCTTGCTGTAAATTAGCAGTGCGTGCTGAATTGGACACAATTAATATTGCTGCTGCAATATTAATTACCAATAAAATGCAATATTTATTTACCAATAAAAAGGTGTGTCATAAATAATTTTTATGTGTTTTTCTCAATAGGTGGTGATGGCACAGCGGAGAAGCAAAACACTGATGAAACTGAGGCCCAGAGCCTAGAAGCAGGTTTGTGCCCAGCTCCTTAAAGGCCTCTCTTAGGCTTTATCCACCTTGGTGAACAATAACCTTAGTGAGTGCTATTGAAGGGGAATGTTTGCACACTTTCACCAGATTACCTCAGGTCTTGAGCAATTCTCCCATTAGAGACCGAAACTTCATTCATTATGGATGGATGTGTTGCAGTGCAGGAATGCAGACTTCCCTCTCCAGCTTACCAGCGCCAGTTCTCCCTTTAAGGTGAACCAGCTCTAGGTAATCTTCTCACTAGCAAGAAATAATTTTTTCCCCTCTGCATAGAATAGAAATGGGGGAATGGGAAATTTGGAGAAGAAGGAATCAGGTAGAAGGCTCCTCTTGATGAAAACTCAACTTTGGAAGATTTTAAAAGGTATTTTCAAGTTTTTAAAATATGTCTGCACAAGTCTCAGCAGTTATGAAGATTTAAATCCATACAGAAAGATATTGATTATGCTGTGAGTGAATGTCAGAGTTCACAAAGCAGGGGCTTTTGCAGGTGACATGCTTGTAAATAATAGTGAGCTCAGTATGTTGAAATACAGTGTCACTCTGTACTCACAATAGGTTTTCTATTTTTCTTTTCTGTTTATGGTTGGTTTTGTTCATCCTGCCCACCTCTGTTCAATGCAAGAGACACCTAGAATTAATCAGTTACCAAAAGAGCCAAAGTGGCAATCAAAATGTCTATATATTCCCTTTAGTATTTCTTTTAGTGTAGTATTACAAGTAACCCAATGCTTTTCTCATTTGGTTGTGTTATTTTTCTCTTTGTAGTGCATAATGTTGGATAAACATACTTAATCCAGGGAGAATGAAATGGTTTTCTTTGGAACTTCTTTTTAATCAGATTGTTTTCAATATGTGGAGAAATTGAGCTGAAGAAGGCCAGTCAGCAAACATGGCAGATAAATTTAGAAGGCCCAGATTCCTGACTTATCTGGTTTGCTTCCTTCATTGTGGTAACAAGGGTCCTTCTTTTTGTCCTTTGCATTGGGCACTGTGTATGTGGAAGGGCAGCTTTACTGCCTGCCCTCCCCAGGTCACTCTTCTGCAACTGAGTGCTAACATCTGAGGCTGTCCACACGTTCTTCAAGTCCTTCTGTGTTTCATGTCCTCTTTATCACCTCTTCTGTATGTCCTCACGTGGGGCAGGCAGTGGGAGATGAAGCCCTGGGCACACAGTATTAAAGAATAAACTAGATTGCCGTGGACCTCAGCAAACTTTGTCCTCCCCAAGATAAGCATGCAGTGGTGTTTTGTGAATGCTGGAGGGCAACCACATTTCCTTTCTCAGGTTTTTCACTTTCATGCTGGTCATATTTTAAACAGGCCAAGGGGGTCAGGGAGAAGAATGAGTTGTTCTGTCTGAATAGAGACTCTGTTTTGAATCTCTGACTAGGCTGGGGCATATCTTTTTTCAAGCACTATTTAGTTTTTAACCATACCAAGTATTGCTTGGCTGCTAGCTCACCTAAGAGCTAATACTGCCCAGAGCTCCTGTCTGCAGCTGCAGAGGTTCCTGTTAAACCCAGTTAGAACATCTACAGATGCCCAATACAACCCGCTGTGCTTGTCAGTGATAGTCACTCTGATGGGGTGTGTATTTCCCTGGTATTTTGGTTCACAAAACAGCTTGAATTAAATGCATTTCTTTTTTCCCAAGAGAGTGAAGGAATATTTACCTCTCAGAATTATTACTTTGCTACTGTAGGTGTCTTAAATGCATTGTGTTTTTCCCAAAACCGTCATTACGACTTGTAGCGATACGAGCTGTCAGAGCTGGTTTATCAGAGGCATGAGGTACATTCTTGTGCTATCTTGCATTGGTAGTCATGTTTCGTTACTCTCATGGAGAGCGTCAGAGAAAAGATCCAGACATTTAAGGTCTGGGATCCAGAAAATGTCATTCTTTAGGAACGCGGTTTTAGGTACAAGCCTAAAGATAGCATTGTGCCCACGCACAGCCCATTAATCACCTCCTCGGCCATAGGCACATGGTGTTACAGGGAAAAAAAAATTATTTGGCTTCACAATTGTCCCTCCTGGTTGACATAGTGACAGGAACAGAGGGGCACAATTACCTCGAGTTAGTTACATCCACCTAATGAGTCGCTGCTGCTTTCCACTCTATGCATCATGGAGACAAAGCATCACCGGGAACTTTGAGGTTGCTGCTTCTGTGCCCTCTCATGGCACTGGAAAATTACCTGTTTTTCCAGCATCCTCAGTTGTGTGCCTAAAACATTTCTAAACACTACAAGCGATCGGTGTTACGAGCAATGCCATTAAATGTTAAAATTCTGAGTTGTATTTTCTAAACCAAAAAGGATAACTTTCATCTGATTGGGCAAATCATATACTTGATACCGTGAAAGGTATTACAGGACAAAAAAATTGGTGATGTATTTTTACCCAGTCCATTACACGAAGATTTATATATTCTTATTATAGTGAAAAATATAGTGATATTATAGAGAAAAATATATTACATAGAAACCTGTATTAGTGAAAAAGCCAGTAATAGTCTGAAAAGACTGAAAATTTTCAGCTATTACTGTGTGGGGTTTTTTTTAAAGTTTGGCCTCCAGTCTATCATCAATGAACTTTACACTTAACACATGGCGAAACAACATGGCAGGTGGTTCTGAGCTCTTGTTTCAAGGTAGTTAAATATATTCGATGGCTATATTAGGAAAAAAAAATTGTCAGGATCATCAGAAGCAAGTCTTTTGAAAGAAATGAAAGCCTAGAAATGAAAACAAAAGCTTATAAAGTTTTTAGAACTATAAAAACTACCCGGAAAAAGCAACAGTGGAAGTTAAAAAATTCTTTTGAATTCAGGTACCACTTGTATCTCTTAACTACAATAGTTTTACCTGCCTGCTCTACCATTAAAAAACTCCAAGCCACATGTTTTTAGGAACTTGCTAAATTTTCAGTCCTGATTCATGAAAGCTTCTATTTTCAGGAAAGCATTTGCATTTAATCATTTGGATTTCAATGGGATTCATGGACATTAAGAACAGCGTAATTGTTTTTTTCTCAAAATAGATGGATTAAATGAAAAAAGGAATTTCAGAGCAAATAGCAACACCAGCTTACCCATGAAACCAATAGCTGTTCCTCTCTCTGTATTGTGAAGAATTGAAATATAGACTTGATCTGGCAGTATTGGAATGTAAGCTTACCTCTTGTTTAGGGAAGACAATCAGACCAGTAATGGCCAGTGAGTGGATGGGAGCCCAGTAAATGAAATTCAAGTCTAATATCTTGCCTCAGTAAGGCATAACACTTTTTTTTCAGGAAAGCGGTCTATCAGTTTGCTGTCTAATGAATAACTTCTCTTTCATTTCCTTTGTTCTTACAGATGAGACAAAACCTTCAGCTGCAGCCAGCCTATCACCGTCAGAAGACACAGAGCTGAGTGAGGATAAAGGTACAGATTGGCAATTGTGTTTTGAAATACCCAGTCCCAAGAGGACATTTCATGAAGCCTTATTTTCCTTAGTGTGGAAATTGCCCAAATCGCAGTTGAACAATGCAGAAATAGGTAAATGCTTGGATTTACATTTACAAAAGTCTTTGTAATGAAGTACTTGACAACAGCTGTTGTGCTGGTTAGGAGTGATGCCGTGAATTCCTAAGTCCCCTTGTTATGGAGTTAATGGTAAAATATTGTACATGACATTTCCAAAATAACCCCAAATCCTGGGCTCACTGTGATGACTCACAGGAGTAAAGTTAAGCGTGCATGACTATCTCAGCAAAATCAGCTCTCTGTTCAGTGCTCTCCTGATGCGGGAAAAGAAAAACACAATAGTTATAAACACATCAGGAGGAGACAGGAGGAGATGAAGTCATAATGGAGAGGGAGAAAGTACTGTTTATCTTGTGCAGACTGTGCTGGGCACTCAGATCATTTAGTTTGTGATAAATATTTAAAAGTGTCACAGGGCCAAATGACAGGGAGTTTAGGAAACAAGAGAGATGATCTAATTTAAATGCTTCAAGCTGAGATTTTTCCTGTGGAGTTGTTGGTTTACAGATAGGAACCAGGGCACAGCTGTACTGTTTTTGATACTCTGTGATAATCACACTATTAATTGCTGTGCCAGTCTACATTTTTGGGCATTTTTGTGGGGGTACGTCAGGAAAAGCCCTGGCTAATATATAAAATGTTCGCTACTGGTAATTCAAAACAGGAGTTACGCTATCTATAATAAATACAGTCCATCAGTACAGCCTTCAAGAAAGACTAATAGAAGATTTTAATGCATTTCTCTGAGATAACATAATTATTAACATCCATTAACTTATTTATTTTAAAAGATTTAATGTTTAATTCAGCATTGCTGGTTGACTCTCTTCTCATTTTTCTAGATAAGTGTGACAGGGTGTGAGATCCTGCCCTTTTGTTCCAAAGCCACGTGCTGGAGAGCCCACATACTTACCTGATTATGAGTTCAAAGCCTTGTACAGGTTGATTTAAGTGCTCTTTTAACTGACTGATTGATCCTGCAAGAAAAAAAAAAAAAAAAAGAAGCCACAAACCCTTGCTGGAGCACTTCTTTTTGTTGCTTCACAGATTGAAGCTGTTGCAAGGCTAGAGGAAGTCAGAAATAGTGATGGATTCAATCCCAGCGTGGCTGCTGGTTGCCTGCCATTTATTTCTCTTGTCTTGATGACATTTGGCCTTGTTTATGTGTCCTCCATCTATAAGAGTCACCATCAGCTGGGTTTATGGTTATGTTTCACAGTGAGTGAGGCCTTGGGTTTGGATTTTCCTTTACTGTCTGCAGTTGTACTAAGAACCCAACAAATTGGTATTGTTTTGAGTTCGTGTTCCTGACTAAGAAGACAACAGTCTTCTGATAAACTTTTCAGTGGCCATCTCAATGTGTAACCACTCCAGGTTTTTGTCCCACTGTATTTATAATCTCTTCTCAGGAAAGAAGTCATGTTGCTGCTATAGGTCTCACTTTTCCTATAATACATTAAGAATATATATAGTGTTTTCCCCTCTTCTCTTGAGAGGTTGATGGAGAGATAGTGCCCTGAGAGATCCAAAGTGCATTATGTCTTTGATGTCCTACCTCTCCTCATAACTAAGATGGAAAGCATCTGGTCGAGAAAAAGGAGCAAGACAGACTCTCCTCTGTATATTTTGTTTGTAAGCTAGACAAGTAGGAAAAAAAAAAAAAAAAGAGAAGACCATGTTTTGGGATTTGCTTGCTAGTTATTCTAATGGAATCAAGAATTTTTGAACAATGAGGCCACCTCATGCACTAGGACATGGTTTTAATCCTTATTTCCATCAGAGTATTTTCAGTTTTGCAGATTTTTACTCTGAGGGTTGAGAGGCACTAGAAGAGGTTGCCCAGAGGAGCTGTGGATGCCCCATCCCTGGAAGTGTTCAAGGCCAGGCTGAATGGGGCTTTGAGAAACCTGGTCTTATGGAAGGTGTCCTGTTAGGGAGTTACAATGAGATGATCTTCAAGATCCCTTCCAACCCAAATCATTCTGTGATTCTTTGATGATTCTGTGATTTTAGATTTTGAGTTATTTTAAAAGGAATACTGGCGTTACAAAAAAACTTGCTACCACTTGGGAAATGGCACTTTTACAAAATCCTGGCATTTCTGAAAACACCTGCTGCTCCCAAAATAAATTTCAGCCTTCAAATTGTTTGCCCACTGAGTTAACACAGCTAAGACCTGCCAGGTTCTGGAACATACTGATTTCTGTAGTTTATCTTCAACTAAGTGAACTGGATTCACAGCATTTAGAGAAATTATGTTTTCCAAGTCCTTCCACCTAATTATTGTGAAAAGAGATTTGTGGCAAATAAGTCTAGGCTTCATATTCCAAAAATGCATAGTTTAAACCACTCAGAATGGGAGGTTTCCATGCTTCCTATGGAAGTATAACAGTCTATCAAATGTCAGCTCTGGTGAGTGCACCAAAACAAATATTTTGAGTCCATATAGCAAACACATTGACATAGTTATTTATTGCTTTAAAATGTGGCGCTATTCAAAACAGAGCACATGCATCTCTGCTACCATGAAGATCTAATATTTTTTTTGTGCCTGAGTCATCTTTATAATTTTCTTTTTAAAGGAAATGAGAAGGATGGGAAGATGAAAGGGGTTTTCATGATAAGAGTATGGGACAGTGCAGGGATCACGTTTTGAGGGGCTCAGATTCAAATGAAAACCTCCTGTGAGATTGCAAATCCCACACTAACGTAAAAGTATATCTCTTCTGTTACAATAGAAGAGACACTGTCCAGGAAAAAAAAAAAAAAGTCCACAAAGGCCCAGTTTGCACATGGTCTTTGAGCAAAATAAATTTTTTGAGTGCTTGTCTGTCCACAGGAAAAAAAAGGAAAAAGAAAGAAGGACAGTCATATTCTAAGAATATCAAGATGTTTGATGTTGTGCTGTAGAGTTATCCCTCTTATTCCAGTCTGTGCCAAGTTTCTCTTTCGACTACCTGCATAGAACTGTTGCAATTTTACCCTTGTAAACTTGCATGCTTAAGGATAATGTCTCAGGGGGAGGGGAGCTGACATCCCCAGGCAGCACCTTCGCAGTGCTTCATTACTGTGCATATGGAAGTAGATCCTTTATCCACAGCGTGTTTCCAGTGAGAAATGCTTCTCTTTATGAAGTGTAAGGGCAGAGCAAAGTGATTAGAGTCATTAATGTTTATGCAGCAGATAAAGCACGGATCAGGCAGGCTGCGCTCCGTCTGCTATGCCTGCCTGTACAAGATTGTGTTGGGGCTACAAACTCATTTTAAGTGGACCATATAGTATATGTAGATTGGTTTGAACCTGTGATCATTTTTTGCTAAATAGTGTGTGTTCGTGCACATGCACGTGTGTGTGTGAGAGAGTGATCTGCATCTTCATCTCAGTTACCTCTTTTACCAATTACCATTTAACCTGACTTAATGATAGAACTTTCTGTCAGGCAAATGTAAAAAGGAACTGGATTTAGTACAGGTGAAGCATAACTCCCCATTATGCAATCACAGCAAAATTTCTGTTCACAATACGTTGATTTTAATTCATTAGCACTTAATAAGAGCTGAATTTTCATTTGAAGGTCAACTAAATTAAATCATATGCTAATTAATTTTAAAAATAAAGTAGCGATTAATTATTTCCAGGTGTTCACCAAAGTCTGGGCTCCTGTGGGAATGCCATTTAAAGCAAGTCACTATTTTTCTACATTCTCTGAAATGGAGTCAGATTCAGACAGCTAGAGGGCTTATGTTGTCAGGAACAGAATTAGGTATATACCTTGGCTAGGGGTTAGCCCTAAAAACTTACTTTGGGCAACCCAGAAGCCTATAAGTGTCCTTCCTGTAAAGCATAATGGGTATAAATTCCTGTTTGGCCTGAGGTAGCTCTTGCTAAGGAAAAAATCTTGATGTCCTAAGACATAAATGATTGAGATGGGACAAACTGAAAGATAGAGCATTTCAAATGCAGAGGAGCTGTGCAAATCAACGTAAATTAGTCATTGATAAGTGGGTGAAAAAGACTGACTGAAAGGCCAATATGATCAGAAAAAGGTGTTTAAAATCAGCTCTTAAGTATATATTAAGACATCTCAATGAATGACCTGATTTTCAGAAGCGCTGAGCGCTCAGCAGCTACCAATGAAATGTTTTTACTTCACCCTTGGGCTATGATTAGACCTGGAAAATTTCAGCCTGAAAAATTTCAATTATAGGTAACTGAAAGAGAAACCTTTTTTAATGGAAGAGTTTCAACCCCCCCAGCCATAGCTGTGGCTCTGCATGCCCTCTACAGTGATAATATTTTCCTGTCCCTTTGTTAGAAGGATTCCTGTGAAAGCAAACTGGCTAACACAAGCTAATTTGTGGGGCTTGGGGTTTTTTAACCAGAGACATAACCACCACCATCCAGCCAACCACTTATTCTCTTAACACCCTCCACAGGGGTCACTTCGAGCTGAACATAATGGGGGTCATTCTCTTCTCCACATTTAATCTGACCTGAGTTGCACATCCAGATGGGGTCCAGCCCCTGAACTACTCAAGGGGTATTTCTGCTCTACCCTTCGCCAGTACGGGCAGCTGCAACAGCGAACACTAATCTACTTAGCTGGTTTATTTAAATCCTACTTATTTTTAAATATTAGCTGACCTGGAGCCATCCAGCTGCGCTCCTGTCAGTCCAATGAGAGATCCTACTCCTTCCATCTCCCCCCTCCAACCCTTCAGCACCTTTTCCTGGGAAGGCTGTAACCAAGGCAATCAGGTCTCTCTCAGCTTTTTGCTTTCCCAGAGCCCTGTACAACAGGTCCTGCCCCTTATGGCAGCAGCAGGATGCCCTCGGTTGTTATACCAGCTGCACCTGAAATTTCTTAGGTGGACAGAAAGCAAGGTTAGAGGAGATGCCCTTCTGTCAGCTTGAAGCACAAATGGGTGGGAAAAGTACTCAGTGGACCCCACCTGCAGAGATGAACTGCCTGGTCTATTACCTGAGAACTAGCAAAAATATACCTACTGGTTGTTACACCTAAAAAGGTTTGTTTTACCAATCCATATAAACTTGAGCTCCAGTAAATCTAATCTATCATAAAGACAGATTAAAATGAAATCTTGGCGGATATAAAAATAACATTTTAAAGTCAAAGCTCAAGAATCTCTCCCCAACTTCTCATAAATCACCATTTTATAGTACTTCATTTTAACACATTTTCCTCAGTTTATGAGGCAAAAGAATACCCTAATCATGTGGCAGCCTCTGTGCACACCATTACCTGTAATTTTAGATGCCTGCTTGATTTCTTTCACTCTGGAAATATTCCAGTCATTTTTCACAGTATCATGCTTAAAAAATAAAATGCACTGAACCTGTTTCTTTCCTAATGATCAGCTTTTTCCCTCTTTAATCTTCTTACAGCTCCCTAAAACATGGTGATTTATCTATGCTGTGTGCAGGACCCAGGTGTGTTACACATTAGAAACGACTCAGTAAATAAGCCATACAGAGTGTAGCTGAGGAAGTGAATTTTAAAAGATCATTAAAACCACTTAACATTCAGTTCTTACAATTTCCCCTCTTCCTTAGCGTTTGCAAAATGTTGTTTGAGCAGCATTGCCTTATACAGTCAGAAGAAATTATGAATGGCATGGCAAAGCATGGGGATTTATCAGGATTTAGACAAAATAGTGTCTGATTATTGGCAGGAAGGGTAGGATTGATCATTTACTGCAAGCTACATGCATTTCTTGGAGACAAATTCAACATACAGCTGATATATTGGAGAAGTGATATACTTAGGGAGTATTCTGATCAGCTTATTTACTGCCTAAATATTTTATTCAGGGACTGTTAAATGTTGGGGCTAATTCCCAGGTGGATTCAAGCACACAGTCCACCAAGACACTGGTTTCAATACAACAGAGGGGTGCAGAGATGAGTGCTCCTGACATGGACACTGCCACTGCAGCCAGCAAGGAAGAATTTTTAGGGGACTAAGGGATGCTCAGACTTCACTGAGCATTTTAGTGCTTACTGTGCAGTAGATAAAAGTGGCCTATCTTTGGCTCATTTATGTCATTGAATGTCATGTTTGGTTCATTCATGTCTGATCACTGGTGGAATTAGAAACTGTACTCCACTGCGGTATCCGAAGCACTGATTTTTTTCCAATCCTGCCAGGAGTAGTGTTAACCTTTACAGTCCCAATTTGTAGTTACCTGATGTAAATAGTGCCCAGCATGTGTATTATCAAAAAAAATAAGATGTGAGATAAAAAACTGTGCAGTGAGGTAATATCCTGGCTTGGATTCTCTGGTATGACTTCACAAATAACTAACTGTGTTAGGAGAAGGCTAACACTGCTTTATGCCATTTAAAAATATCAGGAGTTAGTTCCCTCATGAATTAGAGGTGAACAAAGGCATTAGGGATGGCCTGAGCTCTTGTAGACCCTGGAATCATTAAGAACTACAATACTGGGCTTATGGCCCATTGCATAAGGCTCCAAAGGAGCACAGAGGACCAGCTGAGTCTGAGGAATACCACTACCCTGTTGAAAACTTGCATGCAGGAAAGAGTATGTCATCACTATTTTTATTGACCACTGCATTTGCTTTTACACTTTCACTTTTGCTTGGCTCAGAATTTCCTGGGTTTACTCCTTTGCTTTATTTCATTCTTGTTAATGCCAAAAGTAAATCTGCCTTTGGACTTTTGGCTTGAATATTTGATGCACTATTTGCATTTGAAAAGAAGGAACCTTTGACATGGTCTTGACCTCAATGATTTTGAAACTCAGAATCATAGTAACACCAGTCAAGACTGGTTCCTACTCCTGGAATAAGAACAGCAGACTCTTCCAGCCACGCAGTAACTCCTGCCCATGGTCTGTTCTTTTCAGAAACACGCTTTGAAAAATGAAAAAAAAAAAAAATTGTGAAAAATTATCATTGTATATTGCCTGGGATAATTTGGAATTCTGTGCAGCCAAATCGCTTTCTCAAACCCTGGAGCAATAGGAAAACTGTTTATGATAAAAATTAAAGTTTTAACACAAAATTACAAACCCGTAAGAACAAAGCCTGCGGGGACAGACTGCCAGCTGTGTCAATGGGTGGGAATAGCAGCGACACCCCACACTGTGTGAAAACTGCAGTTTTCCATAAGCCCTGCCCAAATGGCAGCCTGGTGGGGAACATATATCAGCCAGGCACGAGGCTCCTTAAGCTCCATTTGTTATCATTGACCAAACCCCTTAATTGTGCCTCTGATGCTGCGGATTGATTTTTGCATGAAATTGGAGTCATTCCTCATGCTGGGAGAAAAAGGTGGCACCTGTGAACTGAGATTAAAGGCATGGATCTGGGAGTTTGAAGTACTGTGCAAGAGGTGTGGGATAAGGTGGCTTTAAGGGTCTGATGGGGCAGACCCATGTGCAGCTCTCCGTCCCCTAGCAGGTGATATCACACTTGTCATCACTTTTGACTGCCTGAAGGGTTGTGTTTGGGCTCTGGCTGCATGGTATTTAAGGCAGAGGACTCCTGATTCCATTTTTGCCAGCACAGTTCCTTTTACAAGCATGCTTCTGTATCATACAGGAAAAAAAAAATATTATATTGGTTTAGGATATGGGGTTACAGGTGGTACAAATCTTGGCTTGTTTAATATCCAGAAAGCTTTGTCCAGAACTTCAGCAAAGCCAGATTTTTGCTCAGTGGGTTTAAAGTTTGCTTGAAAAATTCCCCCATTTATACCAAGAGATCCTTCAACTGGCTTTTTGATGCAACTTGGAATTTGATGAAATTCTAATCTATTTTTGCTCTGATTTGGGCTGATAGGGTAATCCTTTGTACCTCATGGTACAAAGTGGCATTCCAGTATGAAAGACTGACACACTGGTCCACCTGAGAACAGTGAGAAGTGTTTTAAGTCCACAGTAGGGTGAAAAAAAGTGCAGCAAGGGCAAAGTTTGGCAAATTGTACATCAGTGAGTTATTTTACTTTGAAATTTGGATTTATAAACTTATTGTCGTGCCACAAAAAAAGTAAGAAGCTGTGCAGATAATTAAATATTTGCCTTAGGGGATTATTTGCAGTTAATTAAAGCCACACACTTTCAGTGCATACCTTTTCTACAGATTATTAAATTTGGATCAGATGTTAACAACCCAGCTTTCTCACTTATCCATCAGAGATTATTATTGGAAAGTTTCAGAAACAGGGGTATCTTTGGGTATATTGTAAGATTTGCTTGTCTGTATTGTGGAAAGGGACCTTCCAGAAGTTGAGCCATAACAAGACTGTCATAACATAATTTATTATCACATTTTGTAGATCTTTTGGCACCGTCACTTACATTTTCCATCGAGCAGCACTTTAGAAACTGTCTCACATGGGAACACAAATCCTGATTATCTGTTGCCACTGTTATGACCTGGAGTGGATCTAACTCCTGTAGTTTGCAGAAACGTCCAGTTAGATTAGTGGTGGTTTTTAATGAGGCTCAAAGGCAAAGCTGTGTGTTACGGGGATGAACAGACTTAAAACGGGTGTCTGCGTTGCTGCATTACCTGAGTTCAGTGGAATTATGCATTATGCATTTCTCCATCCCCAAGCAAAAACTAAGTGGCGGTTGTCAGAAAATGCTGTTTGACACAAAAAATTAATGCCCTGTGCTTATTAAAATCCCAGGTAGCATGGCAATTGGACTTTATGTCATCTAATTTAAATCTCACTTTGCCACTGTTTCGGAGTATGGCTGTGGGCAGTTCATTCTGATGGTCTGCTCCAAAAAAAGAAAAGCAGTCTGGGCCACGATAATGACCTTGGGAGTTCTGTCATCAAGTGACATGAGGCTAGGATTTGCGCTGGGATTTATGGGATTTAATGTTTGTCAAGCTTGTGAAAATCCAACCACAAAAACATGTTGTTCTAAATAATAAATCACTTCATTTATCAAGTAGGTGGTTTGTGCTGTTCCTCATAGCTTTGTGCCACTCCATTTGTTAGAAAAAAAATTCTTGGTAGCTCTGCTGATTATTCTTAGGTATCCTTTCTTTGTTTTAGGCTTGTACTGCAGGCAAAAAACTGCTCAGTAAGTGTAGGGGTTCTAAAATCAATTTGAATAGTTGAAACCCATGAGTTCTGTAGTTTATAGGGTTGTGGTTAAACAGATTGAAAATCTGTCAGCATATCAGAATGCCACATATGAAGCTAGCACCTAAGGGCTACCTCTAACTCAAGGAGCTACCAGGCTTTTCCAGTGTGAAACCCGCTGCGGGGGTTTTATTTGTTTGTTTGCTCTTTCCTCAGACTCCCTGAAAGACTCTGAAGGCACGCGGGAGAGTGATCCAGTGAATCCTGTGGCGTGTGAGCAAGATCAAGCCGAAGGTAAAGTTGTGTGTCAAAACTTTTTAAGACAAAGATAATGAACCAGTTGGGAACTTTAGTTGTTCCATTTTCAGCATCCAGTGATTTTCAGCCTGACCTCTGCCCCCTCAAGGAAATGCTGTTGGCTGGTAAAGGTTGCATGTCAGCCAGTTGTGGGGCCACAGTCTCTGGGGTTACTGGAGAAGACACACATCTCCAAATATGTGGGTTAAGCCATATTGATCCTGGGTGCATAACATTGTTATTATTGTCTCATTCTCTGTTGCTGTTGTTGTTCTAAAAGCCTGTGGGCTGTTTCTGTTCCTTCTGCTAAGCTGACTGTCAAGTGCAAGAGCTTTGCAAGCTCCTATGAGAAACACTGTCAAGGCTCAGCTACAAAAGAATTAAAAATAAAAGTGATGCAGGGTCGGTTTTGACCAGCTATTTAACAAACTTAATGCTGAGAGTTTTTTAAGTGATATTTTCATATATAAGTCCAACATTTCACTTAACAGAAAAACAGCAGTACTTGGCTGAGAAGTACCATGATGTATGGTAGGTTCATGTCTTGTTTTGATGAACTTAGCGTTGCCTGCACAGAGCATCATCCTGATGCCATTTTCTGTTTGTTTTATTAACAGGACAACAGGATGTTTCTGCAAAGGAGGAGATAAAAACTGCGGCAGATTCCCAAAGCTCCTGCATGGAAATAGAAGGTACTGCATGTGTCTTCAAAGCAAAAAGCAAGATTAACAGGCAAAACTATTATCACAGAATCATAGAATGTCTTGGGTTGGAAGGGAACTTAGTGACCACCTAGTTCCAACCACCCCACTGTGGGCTGGGACATCTTCCACTAGATTAGGCTGTTCAAATCACCATCCAGCCTGGCCTTCAGCACTGCCAGGGATGGGGCATGGAGTATGTGTGTCTCTGGGCTTGTGAAGAGTCCCAGTGTAGAGCCATGCTTGGATCCAGACACATGGTGCTTTTGTGCTAGATCCCAGAAAGTTCAGCATCTTGAAGGGTCAAGGCTTTGCTGTCAGCTACAGCCCCTTGGATTTCCTTGGGCAGCTTTTGTATTTGTACCCCTGGGGAAAAGCATCCTTTTCCTCTGCCAGTGTTTTTAATGGCATGGTCTCTAGTGGATGTTAATCCTTTTATGTCTGTTCTGAAAAGCCTTACTGTTCATCTTCTTTTTATCAAATTTATTCAGAGACACTGTTGAACCAAGAAGACACAACAGATGTCAAGACACCTTTGATTCCTGGTGCAGAGGAAAAGGAAGAAGGAAAAGAAGAAGAAGGAGGTGAGCCTACTTATAAAACAGTTGGAGACAGAGAATGCTGCTGGACTCATGTATTCCTTTTCTGTTGTAGGAAACATGACAAGAGTACATAAGAGCTTTTCTCTTCTAAGAAAAGAATCCTTTTTTTGTCTTATCTCTGAGTGTTGCTTTGATATATTGGACTTGGATTTGCATAGGAAAATAAGTGCAAAAAAGTGCACACCCAGGTTCAAAAGTGCCTTTAAAATAAATACGCTTCTCATTGTTGGTTTTCTGCATTTAAGTGCATAAGGCTGATTAAACAACTAATTTACGTCCATTTAAGTATGCTCTTGATCACGTTCACCAGAAGCACTGAGAGTATTTAAAATAAATGGGTATGATTATTATTTGTGAGGTCATTAATAGAGATTTAACTAGCAATTAACTAAAACTAGTAATTCTGATGAAGAAATGAATATTTGGAGCGGGAGTGCAGAGTCTTGCTGAATCAAGTAATTTTTTCTGTGAGTAAAATATTTAAATCCATAGGAATGCTTCTGCAAGGAAATGTAAAAGTTTAATTTTAAGTACTGGACACTTCTGGGAATCCTGCATTCAGCTCACCACTTGCAACAGTCACATCGTTATATATAAAATAATGTATTATGTAAATAATTCTGTAATTTAAAGTAACTGCAAGTTAATAATTATATGGTCATTTGTAGAGCATGGGGATGAATTTTACAGTTCCAAATTAAAACACAGACATGGTTTTTATTGAAAATTCAGGTCAATACTAACTGTGTTGTCCTAATTATGAACTCCTTTCCCCAGCCACATTGACACCAACTTAATTGCAAAGCTGTGTTAGCAATATTGACATTTTTCTTCACTGCAAAGCTGGGTTAATAGGACCTCTTTGTTCATATACAGCTAAACAACATTTCCTCTCCTTTTTTTTTTTTAATTTTAATTGCCTATCCAAGTTCAGACTAATCACATCTCCTTATTATTCTTCAGGTTAATGGTATTAGTTTTGTGCTGTATTAATGATGATGAAGGGAGAATTGATATAATCCTTACTTTCAAGTCCAGGTAAATGGTACCTGCCTACCTCAGCTGCAAATCCAGGTTATACAATACAAGCTCACTCTGGTTGCAAATACCAATGTCTTCATGTTAATTTCCTCTGAATAAAAATTATTTACATTTGATTTTATGCCTCATCATAAGGAAGTTTGGACAAAATTTGCTTTCATTATTTGTGCATTTTCTCCTCTTTAATACTTTAGTGTCCCCTATGGCTAGGGGCTGTTGCTTAGTTCTCAGCAGAGAGATTGTGTTTCACCATCTGTTCTACCTACTATTAGAATATGTAACATTAAGGAAAAGAAGGTAATGTCAGAATAGGGTTGTTCTTGGCACTTTTCCTTTTCCTGCCTCTGATTTAAAAAGTTCAAATACTAAGTAAGTAAAAGGTTCTTTCTAAATATTTTGGAACGTGTTCCTACCTGGGGGCTCAGGTGTTGCTCCTGTGCAGGATTCCTCTGATCCAAAGCTTGTTGGAAGTCCATAAAAGGACTCTCATCAATTTAACTAAGCTTTTGGTAAGTTCCATGATACAAGGAGATGATGTGTTGAGTCTGTGTTTGGGGTAACAGCACAAATACTCTGTTCAGCTTCTTCCAAACATACTGTCTTTGGCTCAGGGAAAATAAATGGGTGCTCTATCAGGGTTTTGAGAAGGAAATTAAGGCTTTCCCTTGCTTTGTTTCATTCTTATGGGTATAAGCACCCTTGAACCTCATCTTGCTTCCTGTTCTGGTGGGCTCATACTCTGCCATGTGGGTTTTGAAAGTTCACCACAAGGTGAGGTGGGTCTAGACAAAAAGAGGTAAAAAAAATAAAATCAGCTGAAGTTCAGTCTGATAAAATAAGATATATTTCCCAATGAGAGACTTCTCTTAATGGAAAGAGATTACCTAGCATAAAACAGAGATTTAATATGTAACATTATTTTATGTAACCCAACTACTACCTCATAAACTAATTCGGTTGAATAGTTTTCCAGCAATGTGCACAGTACATTTGACATAGGATGAAATGGCTTATTTTTGTCTAGGAACATGTGGCAAAAAAAAACTAACATGGGACTGCTAGTTCTGTTAAATAGAAACACAGGGATTTTCAGTTGTTTTGAACCATTCTGGATCTCTGTGCATAGTGAAATGTAGCGACTACTAAACTGCAAACTACCCGATCTTTCTGTTCTATGTCTGACTGCTTTTTTTATGTTATCAAGCTCATCCTGGAGCAGAGGGTAGCATATAGCTGCCTCTCTCCTCTCTCTCTCCCTCTTACTCCCTGGGAGCCATTATATTCATGGGAGTCATCTGCAACTCGTGTGGTCCCCAACACTGGAGCTGTGTGAGCTGCTAAATGGCCAACAAAGATCAAAGTCCCTTTTCCAACCTAAAGCTGGATTTCGGCTCAGCTACTGATTGTGGCTTTGAAGCGCGCCAGGAATTTTTTTCAGTGATATGGTTTTCCTTGGAAAAATGACTGTTTCTTGCTTCTGAGATGTGTCTCAGTTTTTGCAAACTTCTGACAAACCACAGGTTAGCTTTGGATTTAATTGTGCAAGTTTTACTGCCAGCTCGTCTCTGTGGTTTGGGGGATTTTAGGGCTTGCAGGGTCCTTTCTGTATAGTTCATTTGGCTTCACAGCTCTAGGGTCATGCAGCAGTGTGTATTTCTAAGGAGTCCCAGATCCTGGTGCTCTCAAGGTTCTGGAGCGCCAGGAGCCCAGAGGAGCGAAGAATCAAAGTCTTGGCAGTCTCACTGCTGTTTCCCATTGCCAGCAGTAAGAACCAAGCCAGATTACCCTGAAGAATATAACAATGTAAGGTACTGTGTGTGTTTCATAAAAACCTGCCGTTGCTTTTTCCAAAATCAGTAATAAAATATCACATGTGCCAATTTATTCCCTTTTTTTCCTACTGTAACTTAAAGTTATATATTACTAGGGAGCAACTGAAGAAGAAAGGCAAACTAAGACGCCTTGTTAATTTTTTTTTTCCAGCTACTATAATGCACTCATTCTGATTCACAAAAGAATAATGAAAATCTATGTTTCTTATAAGATTAGGGAATATTGTCAAATCCCTTTATTAAAAAGCAGAGTAAGTGGTGATCACTGACCTATTTGCTGACTAGGTAAGTGTACATGCTTTTAATAAACCATTTGGCAGTCCCTTTATATATACACTTCGAAATAGTCCTGTTGTGTTGTAATGACCATGCATTCAGCATTTAGCTGCAGTGCTAATCAGTACGCTTATTCCACAACACGATTTGCAGCACATGGAAATAAACCCCATGTTGATTAGTGTGAATATGTAGCCAATTCCTCCTTCAAGCCCACTCTTCCCTCTGTCATCTTATTTCCCATCTCTTTCTCTCTCCCTTCGTCAAGACATTCAATATGATGATTTCACTCTCTGATCATCCTTAGAAGTTGCTTCACTCTTTGGAGGGATAGGATTTCTGTCAGAGCACTAGAAAATTAAGTTATTTCTGTTATTTCTCTATTTTCTCTCTTCTGTATTTGGGATAAAATATTTTATCTTACATGGTTTGAGCTTGGCCTGGGGTGTTTCTGCACCCAAGAAACAAATTAGAGTGGTGGAGTAGCATCCTCACCCTAACCATGCAGTGTCAAGGCTGGCTGGGGGAGCTTTCACAATTTAAGCCATTTGAAGATCACATGAGATTTTCTTTGTCAGTCTTCTGGTCAGCACTTGTTTACTGTAAATTTGAGTTCTGCTTAATTTCTGTTCAAGCTAAGCTCAGTTTTGCTCAACAGTTTTTGTTACAGAATAGCTCTGTAACTCTGTAGCCATCATTTTGTCCATCCTTCACTTGCACATTTATCACTTTAGCAAGAGTGATAATTTTATGGCATAATCTTGGAGAGAATTAAATATTACAAAACCTGAGGACCAGAGCTCTCTTTCTTTTTTTTTTTTTTTTTTTTTTTAATATTTTAAGTATCAGGCATTTATAGGAATTTTTTATGCATTGGTACAGTCAAAAATAACATCAAAATAATGACTTTAATATGACATTGTGGCTATAGAGAAACGAAATACTTCTTGAGAAAGATCTTTTTGGACAAATCTGACAGTTTTATTCTTGACTCATGGCAATTCTAACTACATTTTATTGCTTAATCAAACTTCTTTTCAGCCTCAAGTGGAAAGAGATGAGACATTTCAGGAAAAAAAAAGGGATTTAAAAAAACTTCCTTTTGTATCTCTAAGATGATAAATTCTGCTTGTTTGGAAAGAAAAGAATACAAAGGTATTTTGGAGAGTTGTGGCTTCTGAAGATCTAGTGTAGACTCCAGATTTTTTTATTCAGTTGCCCAGAGCAGAAGAATAAACGTGCTGAATTAGGTATAGTGTGTTTGGTCTTTGATAACAACCCATACTGAATAGATCAGATGCAATTTTTTGGGCTGTTGCAGCATATTCTCGTGCTAAATATGAAATGCGGCTTTAAAATCTGCTTTTGACAGATATTGGTGTTTGTCAAAGAAAAATAAAAGTGCATTTGCTACACAAAGAGGTGGACTGCTTGGAAGCAAGTAGGTGGGAATAGCTGGATATGTGGAGAAAGATTATCCCTGGAAAGCCCAAGGAAGTGCCTTTATCCAGGGGATGCCTCTAGGATTTAGGAAGCTTCGCTTTACATGCCTTATTTTCTGGAGATATGCACGAAATTCCAGTGAACTTCTCAGTTGCAGTATCAGTCGGATGAAGAGGTTTTGTGTGCAGATTCTGCTCACCAGCCCATTGTGGTCAGTTTGTGGTGGCCCAAGGGCTGTTTAGTCTATATATCCCAGTGCGAAACACTTTCCACTTCTAAAAACATCATAGCTATGGCAGAAAAGGCTGTCCAGGTAATTTCTATGGCTTGTGGAAGTAGCCAGGTGAGGCTGACCTGCCTGTGAGTGGCCCTGTGCAAGCATATCTTCTCTGCTCTGCTTGCATGTTTGCAGCCTGAGGAAGAGGAGTGGGTTTTTTGGTCCCACTCTCTGTGGGTTTATGTTTGTGGTGTGGTGGCTTTGTCAGTTCTGAACTGGGAGGTCTCCAGGCTCTTACATCAGCAAAAGGGCTTTACTGATGATGCAGGATCAGCACAATGGGACAACAAATGGGATGCAGACCTCCTGCAGGTCTTCCCTGGGTGGGTTTCCCTAAGGATGCTGCCCAGCACTGTGCATTGGCAGACAGGGTGGTTATTACACTGTCAGCAGTCTGCTCCAGATACTGATTTCAGTCTCCTGAGGGGGAAGAAGTCATGTTTTTTTTTCCTGCCACAGAAGGAATCTGTTTCTTTTCATTACTCTCTGTGTATCAAATTCTAGCCTGAATGTATGTAAAGAATAGGTGGCGCAAGATCAATTTTAAGTTTTAATTTTTTTTCATCTCTTGCAAGGATGAGCAATTTATTTTTTTTTCTGTGTGCTTTTCTAATAAAAAAAAAATGTAGAAAACATAAGGAATTTTTCAGCTTAAACATTTTGCTTGCTGTCACTTTCTGTTATCAGACTTGATGGTAGGAGTACAAGACAAAAAGCCAAAAGGAAAGAAAACAAGAAATAACAAAAGGGAACACTGTAACAATGATAGCGTTTAAAGATTATTGTCTGGTTTTGATTGCTTTCTTCATTTCATTTCATTGCATTTTCAGTAAGCAGAATAGAAATTATGAATCGGCAATTTTTATTTCATTTAAAAATATCATCTCTTTGTTCCTGCTGAAAGTGTTGACAGTGCGGCCTTTGTTTAGTTTAATTAACAGCACTGAATTGAAACACACTCAGCATTAAATCAAGTAAAAGAGGTTTTAGAACTCTTTTCCATATCCAGAAAATAAAAAGAAAGAAAAGAAATTAAATCTTCTGAGAAGCTGGAGGAGAAACTGGATATTTTTAATGGAATATTTTGAAGTGCCATTTTAATTTTGATTTTCCATGGTGGGAATGCCAAAAAGTATACAGTCATAATATCCCACTGAACAGCAGATGCTATGAAGTCACTCTAAGTCCTCATATGTTTGTAATAGTACTACATGATGTTACATGTTTTTTACTTGCAAGCTACAAGGCTTGAAGAGCTTTAGGACACTGATAATAGCCTTTTCACATATGAAAACTGGGAAGATAATGGAATCCATATTTCACATGATGGGGTCCAAGTCTACCAGACTTTGGTTTTAGCTCACCTCTCCAGAGAGGCAGTGGTGCCTCATGCAAATGAAACATGTATCCCTTTCAAATCATCTCAAATAGCACCCGAAGAATGAGTCAAAGGAATATGGGAGAGAGGCTGACATCTTAGAAACTTTTTCCTGTAACATATTGAAAAACTAGGGCTCACTGGCCAAGGACTGTACTGTTACAGATGGCATCGTAGTTAACAGTAGATCTGGAAATTAGCTTTAGCACCTCCAGAGATGTGGCACCATTTTTAAATATACTGTACAGCTACAGAGGCATCTGTTTGAACAGTGGGCTTAGCTCCTGTTTGCCACAGTAAAAACTTGGGTCTTAAATTAGAATAGGTCCAGCAGACCAAAGGAGTGCAGGTAGTTTCACCAGGAAAGAATTTGATCCCCTGTGGACAAATGTCATGTTCTTGTTCCCACATCTACTACCAAAGGAGGATTCATTGATGTAGTGGGTTTCTGTGGCTGGGTTTTGGTAGTGTGGAGGGGGGGACTACAGGGATGGCTTCTGTTAGAAGCTGCTAGAAGCTTCCCCTGTCCCATGGAGCCAATGCTAGCTGGCTTCAGGATGGGCCAAGACCAAGCCTATTAGCGTAATAGTAACGCCTCTGTGATAACATATTTAAGAACAGACAATTGTTGCACAGAAGAAATTCCAGCCAGGGAAGAGCAGAGTGAGAACATGGAAATAACAACATAGACACCAAGGTCAGTGCAGAAGGAGGGGCAGGAGGTGCTCCAGGAGCTGGAGCTGAGGCCCTGCAGCCCGTGGTGCAGACCATGGTGGGGCAGCTGTGCCCCTGCAGCCCAGGGAGGAATATCGGGGTGAGAGACCCACCTGCAGCCCATGGAGGAACCCATGCTGGAGCAGGTGGATGCATGAAGGAGGCAGTTATCCTGTCGGAGGCCCAGGATGGAGCATGTCCTGCTGGAGACCTGCAGCCCGGGGAGAGGGAAACCCACGCTGGAGCAGTCTTTTCCCGGACAGGACTTGTGGCCCCTGTGGGGGACCCGCATCGGTACAGCTCATTGGTGAAGGACTGTACCCCATGGAGGAGTGACCCACGGGACAGCAGATTGGGAAGAACTGCTGCCCAAGGGGTGGACTCACACTGGAGAAGTCCATCAAGGACTGTCTCCCATGGGAGGAACCCCTACAGGAACAGGGGAAGGACTCCTCTCCCAAGCAGGAGCAAAAACAACAACTGAATGCAACCCTCATTCCCCGTTCCCCTGCACGGCTGGGGTGGAGGAGGGAGAACATGGAAGGAAGGAGGGGTGGGGGGGAAGGTGTTTTTTAAGACTGTTTTATTTCTCACTCTTTGGCTCTTATCATTTTACTAATAAATACTAAATAAATACTAATAAATAAGTACTAACAAATAAGTACTAACCCTACTTTGAGTCTGTTTTGCCTGTGAAGGTAATCAGTAAGTAACCTCTCCCAGCTCTTATCTCTACTCATGAATCCTTAGCTGGTTTTTTTCTTTTCTCTCTCCGTTGTTCAGTTACAGAGGGAGAGTGATACAGTGGCTTTAGTGGGTACCTGGTATCTGGCCACCATCAACCTACTACAGTTTTGTTAGACACTGATCAATTTTGGAATTTTACCTCTTTTACTAAAGTTTGTTTATGATGGAATACATGCAGATCCTAGTGAGCCCACTCTGGAACTGGAATTTCTATGCTCCCACTTGCTGAGGTTATAATGGATGTATCACAATGTGTCTCAGTTTGAGTGAGACACAAGTGTTTTGCTGGGAATAAACCACGAGGAAGACCCAAAAACTCCTCCCCCTA